>PVIJ01003094.1:0-88456 GCA_004024925.1 Scalopus aquaticus | reverse complement strand
CTATGCGGACCTGTTTTTACCCGCAGGAGAGATTAACCCTTTCAGGCGGCAGAAGGAGAGAGGGGTTGGAGGGGGAGGGGAAAGGGATCTGAGAGAAAGGAGCGGGAAAGCTGACATTGCCTGGGTTTAGATCAGGTAATTGCTCGCATTAGGGCGGGAAATGGGGTAAAGGTGAAAGACGCAGAAACAGGGAGACTGAGATGCGCAATGAAGCGTCCAGGCACCTTTCCATCCCTCGTAGACTCCAAGATAACCTGCTTTCTCTGCTTGCGGATCTCTTGATTTTTCCCCAGTGGCAGACGTTTTGTTCGTTGGCGCCAAAGGGTGGCTTTTCATAATCTCCACCAGCCCCTTAAGCAAATATATGCACCATATAAAAACTGCTTCATCTGTAAATACAGCATTGAAACTAGTCCTCTAGCCCCCCTAACTGGATCACCCATTCCCAATCTCTCCAGTATAGAAACTTTGTGTCTCGCACTCTACCCTGTATACAACCCCAAATTTATCCTTAATCCCACCACTACTCAGGACGTGCAACCCCGGGGAGTTCTGACCCTCAGCTACCGCTGACCTTAGACACTCCCGCTTCCTTTCCCCTCTGCCCTCCCCTACCCACCCCAAGTCCTTGTGCCAAGAGAGCTAGTAGGTGGCTGCAGTGATGTTGGCCCTCTCTTGCTTTAAATCTAACTTTTTAAATAAGGCAAAAGGGTCTCTCTCACCCAAATACCCTTGTTCCCTCCAAAAGCCACCTTACCCTATTAGTCTCCACTCTTGAGCCTATAAATAAGTATGTGGTTCAGACAAATCTTCTCAAAGGATGCAAAAGACACAGGGCTTGTGCCAAATGGATCTTTTTGTCCTCTTTCTAGAAGGGGCATTAGCTCTTTGGGAAGGGCCAATTTCCCAAACCCCAATAGAACCCAAAAACTGATTTGCCATAACCTCCACCAAGCCAAATAAAGACTACAGAGCTCCCCCAACTAACTCTGAAGCCATACTTGTATTTTAATGTTAGTTCTTTATTTACTTTTCCCTGCCAGGGCATATTCCAGATTGATAACATTATATTATTATTTTAAGTGTTGGCCAGATCCCTTCCCTGTCACCCTTTCTCTCCCAGCTTTACTTCTAATCCTCCATTAACTAACTCCTCATCCTCTCCCAGACCTTAGCCCCTTGCAATGAATGCCGCAAACTTGAATTGCTTATTTAAAGCCATTTGCTCTAAAAGCCCCTTGAGTTTGCAAACACTGTCAGGGTTGAGAGGTTGGAGCTGGAGGGCCAGGGCTGGGGGCATGCTGTGGGAAGGGGAAGAGGGTCCTAACTGGATCTCTCTTGGCTGAAAACCTGGTATATGCATTCTACCCCTTCCATTGGAAATCTGAAAGGGGAGGAACCGGGTGTGAGATGCAACCCCTTGCCAAAAGCTCTGTTATGTTCCCCTGAAGTAGAGAGTCTTTGCTTTTCTGTGTTCACTCTACAAAGAGTACAGAGGAAGATATAACTATTCACCTAGACTTAGAATTGTCTGTGTCTTACTCCTGCACCTTCTGTATCTGAAGTGATATGATAAAACTCGAGGAGCATTCGGATAACAGCCTTTGGAGGCTAGCCCATAACATTGGAGGATCGAGAATACTTGTGGCAGAACCAGATCAAGTGCTGTCACTGTCCCGGGAGTCACCCAGACAAGCTAATCAACTGTGCCTTGGGTATACGCAACGCGTGCCTTGTATATCATTTCTCAGTTTTAGGGGAAAAACGTTGGGAATGTAGTGAGAGGACTCCAGCTGCTCCGAAGTTAGGGGTCTCCTAGGGGTTCCCTTATCCCCTGGGAGGCGAAATTTCCCTTTTGTTATATCCTGTAGAATACAGGTGATTCTTGAAACCAGATGTTCCTGGGCAAAGAAGGAAATCCGGAGTTTCGTCAGCCCAGACTCAAATGCGCAAAGTGCGGTATATTATTAGATTCGTTCCCTCCCCCTGATAAATTTATTCCTAATCCCACTGCCTATTGTTCGCCCAGTCCGGGGTATTTGTACAAAGAAAAGGGCACTCCTGGATGTTCCAGAGACCCACTGAGGTTCAGTCTCACCGTGGTTCTCATTGTGCTTCCCAGCCTTCCTTAGCGCTCAGGTGCGGTCTACCTCTCACTTGCCCACATGGCTACACTCAGCAAATGCCCGCACGACTCCCAGGAGGTCGCTGCCCGGTGGTCAGACCCAGGAGGGAGGATCCCAGTTATAGAGTGGATTTAGGTGTTTTTTGTTGGGAGCGGGAGGGTCGAGAAATTAGGGTCGAAGAATAGTGGTTACCCAAACGCTGGGAGAAGAAGGAGCTCGAGGCGCGTCTAGGTTCAGTACAGAGAATAGGGGCCATCGCCCCGCTCATTCTTCTTTTCTTCTCCGTCTTTGGACTTCGTTTTGACAGTTGCACACTTTCCCTCTCCCAATCCCCTAAAAGCTATCCCTTTCCTTCTGCCCTCTTTGCTGGTTAGCGGCTCCCCTTCTTCAGCTCTCTTGTCCCCATTGAGCGCTGCAGGCTGCTGAGCGGCACGCGAACCGCACGCGCGGGCAACAAAAGCCGCTTTCATGACTCACTGCCCTCGAGCAATGCCCCAAATCTGTCGCCCCGCGGGTCCCAGCTCCGAGTGCGCGGCGCCGGTCCGGCAGTCCCGGCCGTTACAGCAGCAGCCGGAGAGCCGGCGGGAAGTGTAGCGGGAGGCAGCGTGTGGCCGGGGGTGGGGAGAGGGGACCGTGACCTGGGCGGGGAGAATTGGGGGGGTGGGGGGTGGAGGCGTGTGGCACTCTGTATTTTGTTTGTGTGTGCGAGTTGGGGAGCGGTGGAGGCGTGTGGTCGGAACTTAAGAAGTGGGAAGCTTGCAGCAGGCGGGGGGCGGGGAGTGCGACGCATTCACAGGGCCAAGATAAAGAGCAGGGGCCGGGCTGGCGTCCCTGGCTGTGACCTGTTTCTGGGGAAACAGATGCTAGCTCTTGCAAGGGAGGTTTGCGTTCAATGAAAGAATCAAGTGTGGCCAGAATTGCCCCGCCGACCTCGAGCAGAGCCTGCGTCCTCTTCCAGCTCCAACCAGGAGTATGGTGGCCTGGTGCAAGGAGGTGGTGAGGGGCTAAGGAGTTGATGAGATGGTAGAGTGCTGAAAATGTAGGACTGAGGGCTGTATGTTCCCCATAAGCCTTGCAGCCCAGAGATCCTTGGGAAGCTGTAGGGTGCCATTGCGAGTTCTACCCAGACTGAGGGCCTGGTGCTGGGCTTGCGCCTTCGCCGCGAGGGAGGCCGCAGGGCGCCCGGGTCCTGGCCAGAGGCTGGAGCTGCCCTGGCTCGACAGGCAGGCGGCGGGGGAGAGCCGAGAGCAAAAGAGAAGTTATTAAAATGCCTCGCCGTCGCCCTGAGCACAAAATCCGTCCTCCCCAAATCTCCTGGGCTTGCAGCATAATCTTAATTAAGATAATTGATTCATATTGCACCTGCGAGAACAGAAAAAAAAAATTGATTCCAACCCCCAGCCCCACAAATCGCTTAGAGCTATTGGATGGAGCAGGACGCGGCTGTGATTTGGGGAGTGATTTAGTACCCAGCTTCTCCAGCTCAGCCTGTCTGGGCTCTTTTATTTATTATTTACATCCTGCAGTCCCACTGGGCCCTGGGGGCTCACCTCATGATGCCTCATGCTTCTGGGGATTTTGTCTTCTATTCCTGGTCAGGAGTGACTGTCTTTCCTTAGAACACCTAACAGAGATCAACACTGTAAAATCAACTCAGCTCGGAGCATGTTGGCAGGAATGGGTCACAAACATGATTGCTCAAGACTGCAAGTGTCAGATGAGCTCCATGTGTGAGTGTGCTTAAATGTGCAAGTGTGAATTTGTAAGTGTATAAGTGTGTGTGAGACTGTATATGAAAGGAATGTTTATGCGAATGATTGTATGTGAATGTAAAGGTGTGTGAATATGTGATTCGTGTTGGTGTAGAGAGGTGTAAGTTATGTGAGTGTAAGTGGTTATGTGAGTGTTCATGAGCCTGTATGTGTCTTCTCAGGTAAGGAGCATAAACTCAGGGCGTACACCTGTTTCACTGGGATTGAGGAACAGCTTGTAATTTAAAGCAGACTGCAGGGCAGGTAACTAAAGAGGGCCCAGTGTCTGCCAACCTTTGCCTTAACAGAAAACAACAATCCCTGGTAGCTGGGTATAGCTGCGATGTGTAGAGCAGAGAGGCACCGACGGCATCTGAGCATCCTCTGAACAAAGGCTGCTGCAGGGGGATTGGGGGAGGACAGGGCAAGTTCCTAAAGGTAAGTTCCAAGCTGCCCCAGTTCAGCTTGTAGGAGAAATGGCTTCTTCTAGGTATCAGCACCGTGGACAATTCCCACTTGGCTGACCCTGAAATTTGAGGTAGATTCATCAAAACCACTCCCCTTCCAGCAGCTTTTGCTTTTTCTGTCCACCCCTTTTATAAAATCACATCCTAACCACATCCTAACTTTTAGAGAGCCTTGTAAATTTGAATTTAATTATCCACTTTTTTTTTTTTCCAAAATAAGTTTTCTGAAAGCTAGATATCCAGGTTTAGGGGTAGGGAAAGAGCTAATGTGTCTGATACAAAGAAATGATAAACTTTCAGAAAGATAGCCATGGTTCTAATATTTGCACTTACTTGCCACACAGCTTCAAAATCAAAATGAACTCCTGTTTGTTGTCTACAGAAATAATAAATTATCTCTAAAATGTTTTTGATTTATTTTTGTTTTATGGAACATATATCTTATTGATGAGTCTCTTTCTGTCAAGATCATCCTGTTTACTCTTCAGTTATATTCAATTTCTATTAAATCAATGGGAAAATAGACTAACTGAATTAAAGGACATTATTTTCTCAGATTGAGTGAACCACACAATTATCTAAATCATACTAGATTTAAAATTTTGCATCATAATACACATGACTTCTCCAAAATATACTAGAAAAAGTCTAGTAGAGATGTGACTCTCAGAAGAGCAAGACCTTTGTTAATTTAAACATTTTTGAAACATACACCCCATTATTGATATAATTTTCAAACATTATTATTAGCATTCAGAATCCTTATTGAATGTTATTCAGATTTTGTTGTAATGGAAAATAAAATTATTTTTGATTCAAGAATTGACTCTTGAAATTTCACCTTCTTTAAATAAAATATTTCCTCTTTAACAAATACATTTTCACATGAATATTGATAGTTTGACCTTTTATGTCTTTAACTAATCAAAGGGGGAAAATTCCAAATGTAGATCTTGGAGTTTGGCCCTGGTGGGTCTTTCCGCTTGAGTAGGCACTGAGATTAAAGGAGTTGAACTTCCTCTTTCACTGCTCTCTCCTTGCACTAATTGCTTATGCAAAAATGCAGATTTGTATTAATTAGTAACTCCACTGATTAGTTCTGTGGTATTTTCACATAATAAATCATGCTGCAGACATGAATTTTGGCACATCACCCAGTAGTGGCTCAGGCTGCAATACAGATTTCATATTAAAATAAAATCTCTGACTAAATCTACCTTTTCCATGCAGGTACCCTGAGCAGCCACCTGCTGGGAGCACCTGCCATGGGAAATTACTTTCACTCAGTGACAAGTCACTTTTGGGGCTCAAACAGGACAATCTGATTATGAGGTTAGGCACTAAAAATAAACAAACAAATACATAATTAAAGACATACATACATCCATAAATGACACGAATTTGCCTACATTGTAGACATTTCGCAGACAATGATGTTACAACAGACACTCTATTTGTAATGGGACTAGATGTTTAAAAACAACTTCTTAGGTTAAGTCTACTTCCCTCCTTTGATATCTTTGCTCTTTTGTGAGATGGTCTGATAGTCTCAGATTCTTTCATCACTCATACTCACAAATTTATCCTCTCCCTAGGCAGACAAGCTAGTTCTGGAAGACAAAGTGGGACTAGATAAACATTAACAGGAGGAGTATGAATACCAAGAGTCACCCGCCCCCATCCTAGCATTTGTGAGAAGACGTGAGGTAAAGCACCAGTTACCCGATATAACATAAATTTTTCTCTCTCCACTGATAACTGCATGAACATCTATATACGTCCTTTTCCTCACCTTGAAGGATAATTTGATGAGGCAGATTACAACCAAGATTGCCCAGATTATAAATTAGATCCCAACACCAAGCATCTTCTGTGGCCTCCCACTTACCCTTTACCTGTTCTTGTTTTCTTGCCACTGGTGACACCTTTCCAGTCTCTCTAGGTTCTCTTGGCACATCCATAATTTTCTGGTCCATGCCCACCGTTGAAAGGAATCCATAAATGTACTCATCTTAGGAGGGAAAGGGAAGGAGGGAGGGAGGAAGGGAGGGAAAGAGGAGGGGGAGGGGAAGGGGGGAGAGAGAGGGAGGGGGGTGCTTAATCTGATGGCCTTAACTGGAATGCTTGACAAGAAATAGGATATAAGGACAAAGAATGGATAGCAGGAAAAAGAAAAGGAATATTAACATTCAGAGATGACTAAAGGCTAAGGGAAGTATAATTTGGATGGAGGCTTGAGTATGTGGCCCTGCTGTACAGATGCAGTCTCTCTTCCCACTTTCAAGACCTGTCCTACATCAGTGGCATATGTGCCTACGGGTTGAGGATGGAGCAGCCTCTAAGGAGGCTTTCTCTCCAGACATCATTTACTGGACCTTTCAGATGTTTGGAAGGTAAAAGGAAAGGTTCATAAAATTTATGGTCTTTTTATTTATCTTTCACTGAATTTTTTTCCGAGGAACTAAAATAAAAACAGTTGAGAAAGAAGATATAATTTAAAACAAATTTCCATTCAAACAACTGTTTTTTCACCTATCCGCATCCCTTTTTACATGGCTTCACATGGACAAGACTGGACAACTCTGATGGTTAAAAGAAAACATCCTATATTTTCATACAAGCGGTATAGAGAGTGTGTAGAGTCAAGGCTGGTCATAAGGAAACTTCTAAAGTTCCTTCAGTTTATTTTTGAGATTGTCTTTCTCACTTTCCTCCTTTCAGAGACTACCTGTTTCACTGAGTAATAAAGGTATTTAGTAAATTTATATTGAGTGCCACTACATGCTAGGCTCTAAGGGCACAGGGGTAACTAGGAAAAGAAGTTAGTCTCTCTTTCTCAAAGCTTTCTATCTAGGTAGAGAAAGACTTTGACAAGATACACAAGTGAGTGTTTCCCCATCTGACAGAGAGTTCAGGAAAGGAAAATAAATCCATTAGTCCATAAAGGCTGAGGACTCAGGAACCTGGTGAAGACCGGTGTGGGAAGCTTCCCCAAGTAAGTGGAGTTCGAAGGTACTAAGAGGGCTGACCTGGGAGAGCCCTTCAGCCAGAGAGAAGAATGTAGGTAAAAGTCTTGAGACAAGAGGAGGGTGGGATATTCAAGAACCTGAGAAATATCCTGTGTAGCACTAAGCAGAGGAGGAATAACAGTAAGAGGTGAGATAGCAAAGGGGAAGGCAGGACCCAGCGCCTGCTTCCCATTGAAGAGCATTAAGCTGCTGGTTGCAGAGTGAGTAAGTTATATTTTTATGAGATCATTTTAACTATAGAGTGGATAACTTGGGTAAAAAGATAGTGTTGCAGTTCTCCTAACAAGAGACAACAGCACTTATACTAGGTTGGTTGTAAAGAAGACAAAGTTAGAGAACATGTTTCAGAGGTATTTAGAAAGATTAACCTGAAACCACAGTCGCCTAGTTTCACACAAATTACCCAATGACCATAAGAAAGAATGATTTTTTTCCAATCTTGGATCAATGTTACTTGTTTCCTCCAAAGTAACATGGTGAATTTAATTAAAATCACCAATCACTTATTAACCCATAGCATAATGACAATCTGAAAGTATTACCTACTTTGCAAAGCAGGTAATAGAACAACAAGAGCACATGACTTTGAGCACTTAAGGTACACTAAGTTAACTATCATAATTTCCAATTAATTGTTGAGGAAAATTAGTTTTATGAAGGTGAAGCAACACAATCAATATCACGTAGCTAATTAGTAGAGGAACTGGGACTCAAAATCAAGTCTAATTGACACTAAAGTTTGTGCCTTTAGCTATCACAAGATACTAGGGAAAGGATTTGGCCAAGATTTACTTATAAATTATGTTTTGTAAGAGCAGGCTTTAATTTTGCTTCAAATAAATAGTTCTAAACTTGGTATTTAGTGGATCAGTTAATTTAAAAATAACATTAATAAATACAACATTAATATAAATTGCTTAGATAAGAATGGGAGGAAGGATAACCAATATTTACTCAGTTACGTCCATCCAAGTTCTGAAGTGAACTAATTGAACTGATGAAAATCAATCAGATTGAAGAAAATCGTGCAGATAAATTATTCCTAATCATAGGCATAATCTTTATCACAAAAAGCTCATTATTCAAGAATTACACTAAAATTGGTTTTACTTGAAGGGTTCAAATTGTTTTCGTTCTGGACATATCTATTTCAAAATATAATCCTCATTTAGTATGCCCCTACTTTTTTTTTTTTTTTTTAAGATTTATTTTTTATTTATACATACAAGCTGGGGTACAGGCCAGAGGCATGGGGCGGCGAGAGGGTTCACCAGAGACAGAGCGGGTAGCAGAACAGGCAGATCAGAAATACACTGCTGAGGGGAGCAGCGGGCAAGGCAGGAGAGGTCTGCCGCGCCATGTGGGATTCTCCCTGGCCGGGTGTCGAAAGAACTCGCGTCGCCCCGCTGCCGACAGCTCCACAGCGCAGCGCTTAACGGCTGCACCACCGGGGAGGCCCAACTTTAGACTTTAATAAAGAATTACTATTTTTGTTTTCATTTTGTTTTCAGTTTTTGTTCTTGGACATATCTATTGCCTCTATACTTACAAGGAGAATATTCTCACATGGAGAGGGGCAGAGGGTAAAGGGGAGGACTAACTGACCTGTCTTGTTAATGTACTTACTGTTGATCTTTTAGCTTCTAAACATGGGAAAATACCAATCAATCACACATATATTTCAAGCTGGGTAGTTAACAAGCAGATGTATTATTTAATATGCATGATCAAATGCATAATTTAAAAGTGGAAAAATATATCTCACATTTCTTTCTCTGAAGAGAGTCATAGTTTTATGCAAACTATATTGTAAAAGTTGTCTGCTTCAGAAAGTGCACTCAATGTGGTCTTCTAGACTATATTGTATATTAAATACCAATATTTCTTAGTTTTGCATATACATTTATACCTAGTAATGACATCCATTTGCTTCCCTCTTAACATGCATAGATATCTGTGCAATCTTGGAATCTTTTTCCCAACTAGACCCTAATTCGATCAGTCATGTCTGGTCTTCCAATCAATTCATGTGTATATATTTTTGATTATTCTTGAGGGTTCAAATAAACCACCAATTTAGAAAAAGGTTTGTCTCCATACGGTACATAGCCTATGGGAATTTATTTTTTTTTTTAGCATTCATAATTTAAATGATAAGTTATCATATTTCTGTTTTCTGTGCAATAGAAACTGAAATTTTCCAATGTTCCCCACAACCAAATGCAGATCTCTTTTGTAAAGCAGCAAACGCTGAGAACTGTAATAGCAACATTTGGGAGGATTTAGATGGCTCCAACTACTCTGAATATTCAAATGTCACAAGAGTCTCCTGACCAATACAAGCAACTCCGCCTGCCATGTTCCATCTAGTGACTTGAAGGCTTATCTGAAGTAATCATCTTGTAAGATAGTAAAAATTCCCTTCTTGCCCCTCTTCTTTCACTTTGTATGACCTCCAATCTTTTTCCTGCTATTAGACCTCAGTAGGGCTCAGCTGAGACAAGAACACTGGCACACACACACCCAGGAGGCTAGTGAGTAAGTGCAAGCTTTTATTTATTTTTATTTCCCTCAGTGAAGGGCAAATATGTGGGGTAATAGGTTTTAAAAATACTACTCTGTGGAGGATGGGACATTACATTACGAAAAACTTATAGATACAGCTGTATTTATAATTCCAGATTCAAGTGCTGCTGAAACTGGTAGGATGAGTTCTCATTGCATGCTGAGAGGTTGATTAAAATGGACATTCAAAAATGACCTACATGGCATGAAGCTGAAATACACAATATTTCTTTCCTTGATATGGAAAAGGCAATCTAAAGTTTGAAGGAGGTAAAGTTAGAATAAATTCATCATGTAGAACCCTCTGACTTTCCTCCTGACTATGCTCGACTATGACTAACACATAGGCATCTTTTGGAGACCAATGGTATCTTTAAAAAAAATCTCTCCAGGCTGAGAAGGAAGGTGGCCAATGTTACTACTGAACTTGGATTCCTGGTAGCAATTGTAATCATGGGTTTCTAGGGTGAGAGGACAGCAAACATCCTAAGAATTAGAGGCAAAGGGAACTTTTACCATAACGTGCAGCAGAGTTGGGGTGATAGAAACAGAGACTCTGATTTTTGTTAGTGAGTGGCTTAACTTTTATGAGGCCCCGAGGAATGAATTAGGTTGGGATGACAACATTAACATATGGATGATAAAACATTACAGAGTGCTCTCCCAACTCACCATGATGTTATCATGGTTCCCATCCAATTTTCAAACTTGATTCTAAATACACTGCTCTGAATGTAGAGGGAGCCAGCCAACATTGAAGAAAGGTCTTGCCTCCAAAATAGTCAAAGTATCTTTGGCTGCTTACTAAGATTATACAGTTGGAAAAAGGAAATAGCTGGATCTCTCGTGAATTGTTGACCCCTGCTTCTGCAGTAACATAGTCAGGATGTCATTATGATTCCCTTGGCAAAATGTGAACCTCTGAAGGTGAAGTGAAAATTAGATTTTGTGGCCTAATTCTGCCGAAATGGCATTGATGGGTCTGTAGACACAGACTGTAGTTGTTTTCACATTTCCTGTGTATAGAGATGACTGAACATACAGGATAACCCTCTGAACCCCCAAATGAGATCTCTCTCAATTATGCAATAAAGGGTCAAGTAAAACATCTTGAATTTTCTGTCCTTATTCAAAGTAAAGCTGCACGTTAGGGGAATTGCAGAGATTAATTCAGCATCTCAGGTTTGAAAGGTATAAGGTGATATGACAACTGCTACTAGTTATCCCCTACTGGCTGTGCTCCCCTTTTCTCTGAGAAATAACTTTAAATTTTAGCTAGAAAAATAACCAATCAGAAAAAAAATTCTACATTTCCCTGCCATGTTGTAGTTATGTGTGGCAATGTGACTAAGTTTTGCTAAAGGGATATGAATGAGAGTGGTGAGGGCAATTCTGGATCTTACCTTTAAAGTGAAGCGATGTGGAATTCTTTTCCTTCTTCCCTTTGTGCTGGCTGGAATGCAGACTAAGGCAATATCCTAGGGACAGTGGGAGAACAAGATAGAGGAAATGCATCACTGATATTACCACCATCCTAACTATAGACTGCTTATACAAGAACTTTCATTTGGTGATAAATTAATCTTGCTTAATGTCTTTATCATTTTATATCTCTTTTCAATAAAATAACCCATATGCTAACAAATAAAGGTAGTGATTCCTGTCATATTCTCATTAGAACAACCCTTTCTTTAGCTTATGCAGATGATTGATGAGTCTTGGAAAATGTCAGTGGATTACTATAAATTTAAATGAGTGGTGATTTTAAACACTATTCCACATGACCTCTGTAGTTGAATAAGTCAACACAGTTGTAATGCCTATTATTCAGCTATTGGTATGACAATTTTCTTTCTCTTTATCCCAATAAGCAGAGAGCACCAGAAGCAGTATGCTTCAACATATTCTGTTTCAGATAGAGCAACTGTTGTACTTTGAGCAATAATTTAGCTTCCAAGGACATTGTCCCTTCTGCCATTTTGTGGAACTTCATGCTGGGCCACTCCATTGTTTGCATTATGCTGACAGATACAAAATGTTGGAAGTGACAGACATCCTAGATGCATTGAAGAGGTCCATATATATTAGAAGACAGGAAGCAAATACAAGGAAAATGTAGAGGCATGACACCTCAGTAAAGATTTTGAGGGCACAGTGGAATGGGACATACCGAGAGATTTCTTCACAGTAAAAGGAATTTTGCTTCACTTTGCATCATTTAATTTAAGAATACGATTGCAGACTTTTCATCCCACAATTATTAAATTGGATTAAATAAATATAATTGAAGAAAAAGGGAAGGAAAATAAAGTCAGGGTTCTTATCCATATTTAACCAACTTTGAAAATGTCTTTACTTGAAATATTTGTAAATTATCTCTCATGAGAGGCGAGCCAGCTTTTGCTCTGCATAGTTTAAATACATTGTATACAGTGTAGGATAAGAAAGTCATAAATGACTTACAGTATGAAGAAAAAATTGTTATTTGCATATTTAGAAGGTAACTTAACAAATGTGGGATGAGGAAGTCAAAGGTGTAAGAAGGAAATGTACTTGGTGAAATACAATGAGAAACTAGAGATGCAAAATAAAGTGAGAGGATATAGTCATATATGAGCTTTTTAAAAAAGAAGTGAAAGACTCCTTATGTTTTGCTGGTGGGAATACAAAATGGCATAGTCACTATAGAAAAAATTTGGCAGTTTCTCAAAAAGTTAGTTACCATATGGCCCTGCAATTCTCCTCCTAGGAATATCCCCAAGAAAATTGCAAACATATATTCACACAAAAACTTGCTCACTGAAACATTATTCATAAAGCCAAAAAGTGAAAACAACTCAAGTGCCCACCACCTGATGAATGGATAAATGTTTATCAGTACAAAAGAATGTTACTCAGCAATAAAAAGTAGTAAGTAATGATAGAAGCTACAACCTCGGAAAACCTTGGTGATATTATACTAAGTGAAAAAAAGCTAAAAACAAAAGGGCATGTGTTCTATAATTCCATTATATGAAATGTCCAGAACAGGCAAATCCATAGAGACAGAAGGTAGATTAGTGGTTTCCAAAAGTTGGGAAGAGAGAGAGAATGTGAAATTACTACTAATGGGTACAGTTTTGGTTTGTTTTGATGAAAATATTTTGGCAATAGATAATGATTATGGTTGTACAATCTTTTTTTTTTAAGGTATCTTATTTTTTTTTAAGATTTATTTTATTTTTTTTATTTATACATACAAGCCGGGGTACAGGCCAGAGGCGTGGGGCGGCGAGAGGGTTCACCAGAGACAGAGCGGGGAGCAGAACAGGTAGATCAGAAATACACTGCTGAGGGGAGCAGCGGGCAAGGCAGGAGAAGTCTGCCGTGCCATGTGGGATTCTCCCTGGCCGGGCGTCGAACTTGCGTCGCTGCTGCTGACAGCTCCACAGTGCAGCACTTAACCGCTGTGCCACCAGGGAGGCCTGGTTGTACAATCTTGTGAATATACTAACCACCACTGAATTATACACTTAAAAGTGGTGTCAACATTGTCTAGTTTATGTGCACTCAGAACAGAAAATCCCTATGGTGGAAATGGAGCACTTACTTCTACTTTGGATTGAAGACTAAAATGAAAAAAAAAAAATCCAATCAGTTTAACTAGCATTTAGGGCAAACATTGAAATAAGTTGCTTTGTTGAAAGAAAACAGTAATTATAAGCAAAATGAAGGAGAATCTTTGATTGCCTAAAAAGGTAGATTTCATTGTTTCAGAAGCTGGCATAACTTGACAGAATGAAACAGAAATGGAGTTACAGAAGAAATAGCTGACTGTGGGAATGTTGGAACTGTCACCGTTCAAGAGACTCTAGAGATGTAACCACCAAGAACTTCATGAAGGAAAATGTATCAACATAAATGAGGAAAGCAGTTGTGACAAAAAGGACGTAGGTGGCAATGCTGCAAAAACAAAAACAAAAAACTCTCCAAATTAAAGTAATCACAGAGATATTTCACAGCACTGAAAGTGAAAAAAAAAAAAGGTCCTAATGATTAAGATTACCGGATGGTGTCAGCTTGCAGCTCATTGGTCCTGCACTATCATGCAGGGTAAGAAATGCCTACATTCATTATGAGGCACCTAGAGAAAACTCAAACTGGCTTAAGAAAAAAAAAAGCATTTTATTGGGACACATAGTAGATGGTTGGGGTTCAGTCTTGCTTTAGGAATGACTGAGTTCAGGGCTGAAATGACATAAACTCAGTTTTTCTTCATCTCAAATCCATATTGTTGTCCTTGGACTCCACATGATAGCTATAATAGTTCTAGTTTCATATTTTTCTGGTTCTAATCCATTGGGATAAAACAGAATAGGTTTTCTTTTTTAAAGCAAGTATATCTTCTTATTCAAGTCCTTGGACTCACACTTATTTAACTAGCTGAAGCTGTGGCCAGGTGTAAGTTAGTCTCTACTTGACTTAGATCTGTGTTTTTGTATTCTATCTTTGGGGCCAAAGAGAGAGTCTCACCTAAACTTCACAGACCATTGGTGAAGTGCAAAATTCCCAAAAGAACGTCCAGGGAAATGGGCTGGCTGACCAACCACAAATAACCATGCAGATTATTGGTCATCATTCAAACCTAAATTTTTAATTAGCTTCCATGAGAGGGGTGATTCCAAGACATGTATCCAGAAATTACAACCTATATTCCCAGTCTCTTACCAGACAGTTCCTCTTGGATTCACTGCAAGCACCTAAAAATCAATAAATATTAAGGTGAAACCTTTATTTCCCTACAACCCTAGACTCTGTCAAATCTATGTCTCCTCTTTATTCCATAGCTCACTGAATGCCATCACTGTCTACCCTAGTTGCTCATGCTAGAAAACTAGGACATGGTTTAGCCTCTAATTTTTCCCTCCCACTTGAAGAAAATCAGTCACCAATAAATTCTTGTTACTCATATGCCTAATATTCCTGAGATCAACACATTGTTTCCTCTGTATTTCTTTCACCCCATTTCAGCCCCCATCTTTATCTCTTGACTGCATTAGTGATAACCTTTTTAAATTTAATTCTTAACTTCTTTTTTTTTGTGGTAAAATACACATACCATGTAAGTGACCATCTTAACCATTTTTAAGTCACAATTCATTGGCATTAAGCACATTCATGTTGTTGTGCAACCATCACTACCCATCTACCTCCACAACTCTTTTCCTCTTAAAATTCAGACACTCCATAGCTATTAAACAATCCCCCTTTCTCCTTCCCTAGGCCCTGGCAATTATCATGAGATTTTTTGTCTCTAATACACACTCTGCATTCTGAATTCGCATGTATTTGTGTCCAATGGAAATATGGGCAGGTCTGTAAAAATGTTACCTTTCCTCACACAGCCAGCACCTTTTCCTTTGCCAGATGCTCATTCCTCCTTATCACCTGTCTGCCTCTGGCTTATTCTAGAAGTTTCAGGATAGACAGCATTTTTTCCTGCATAGTTTCCTTCATAAATTCCTCTGCCTAAACTATGTTTGCACCCCTAATATGAACTCCCAGACCACTTTTACCCTTCCCTATCATAGCACTTAGCCTCTTAATTTTCTGCTTGCTTATCTCATATATATATATATATATATATATATATATATATATATATATATATATATATATGATTTTTGAGCACTATGATGTAACTAGAGTGACTGAGAAACTGAACTCTTAATTTTACTAGCTTGGATAAATTGAAATTTAGAACTGATATTGAATAGTTATAAAATTTTAAGTATATTTGTAATATATAATATACTATATAATATATATAGTATATTTGTGACTGTAACTTGAATATATGTCTACTTTTTAACTCTATGTTTATGATATTTAAATGCAGATTCAATAGATAAAATTAAGCATCTATCTGAGATGTGCTGTAATTATAAAACATACTCTGGATTTGAAGACTTAGTACAAATAAAGAATACAAAATATCCCAATAGCTTTGTATATTGACCACATGTTAAAATAATGGTGTTTTGATGTATTGGTAAATTCTTAAAATTTTACTTATAATCCAATCATTTTAATATGACTACTAGATAGTTCTAAATTATCTACATGGCTCACCTTATATTTCTATTGGACAGCAATGACCTTGCTAGGGATAGGAAACATGACTGTCTTGTTCATCTATTTAAAAAAGCTTCTTAACATTTGCTATGTGCCAGTTATTGTTGTGTGCGTTACTTAGAACTACAAGCATTAAGTTTTGAAATTCTTATAACATCATTTTAAACATTGTTATTATCCACCCTTTACATATGTGGAAACTTACACAGAGATTAACTTAACTAGCTCAGGTGTCTGAGTTGACTTTGTGGAACTAGATTGTAGGGATCCAGACCTCACACTCTCAATAACTTTGTTATACTATTTCTTATTCATTCTCTAATTCCATTTGTCTGTAGAAATAATTACTACCCAACTTTCCCAATTACAACAATATGCAAATATTCTTTAATCAATCAATCTTTATTCAATTAAGCACTAACTGAAATTGTATGTGCAAGATATTGTGCTGCATGATGGAGACTGGATGTGAATAAATTAAATGCTTTTTTAAGGAATCTGTTTAATGGTGAAGACAACCATATAATAAGACAATTATACAATATTACATTATACTGAGCAACTACACGATACAAATCCACTATCTGAGAACACATGAAGTATACCTACTTAGTCCAGAGATGAGGAATGTGGTGGGAAGAATAGAGAAAGTCTTAAAGGATGAGAAGGAATTAGCTAAAAGTCTGTAAGTGGAGGGAAATGTTTGGTGAAGCAAGTACTAAGCAGAGAGGACAAGACAAGCAGTGGAAAAAAAACTGGTGTTTGCCACTAAAGTGTTTTAAGTCAATGAACAACAAGTTCAAACTCCCCTTTGTGAAAGAGATTGGAGGGAAGTAATTTAAAACAGAGAATAGTCATCAGGCGTCTGTTGCTATAGTTCTGAGCATAGATGATAGTAGTTTTAGAGGTGTTATAGGATGGAGAAGATCTAAATTAATGTTTGATTGGAAGGAGAATGGAGCTTTTTGTAGATGCTACAAATTAGCTAATCAGTATCTATTTTCACTTTTGAGGTGCCAAGTTACTCCTTTTGAATCAGTGGATATTGACTGAGATATCCAATCATAGCAAACTTGTTCCCTGCTTTCTTAGTCACCTTTGTATCTTGGGTACTTACCTGCCCTGTTCTGACAAATGAGCTACCCAGAGAAGTCTTTTGCAGGTTCTTCATGGAAAACTTTATTTCCTGGTGAAAGGAACTCATGGCCACTACTGCTTCTTTATACCTCCATTTCCCTTGAAAAAGAAAATGATGCAGTTCTATCTTGATTCTAGTGAGGAACAGAAGAAAATTGCAGTAATATTCCTGGGCATTTTTAAGTTACTGAATCAACACCACAGTCACTTACCTTGAACCTACCTGTTATATGGGACAAATAAGACATCATTTAAACAGCTGTTAATAAAGAATGTGTAAATTGAGTTGTCTATTACTTTAGCTGAACAAATACTTGCTTGATACAGGGTTAAATGACAGTTGTCAAGGACTTTCTCTGGTTTCTGACTTAAAGCAATTGTGTGAAAGATGTGGAGAAGCCTGGAGGCAGAACAAGGTTAAGAGAAAATTTGGTGGGCTAAAGATTGTTTATATTAAGTATGATGGGCGTGGATATATCTAAGTGACAAGTAGACCATTCAATATACATGTTCAGAAATTGAAAGAGAGGATTGTGATTTGGAAACACAGACTTAGAGATCACTAGCATACTAATAAAACAGATAATTTCATTTCAGGAATACATATACAATAAAAGGACACTATAGAGAATGTGAAATCATACCTTTCAAGTGAAAATATACCTAATTCTCAGCCTTATCCCAAGACATTAGAGATCCAGAGTGTTGTATCTGGGGTATTACTGGCCGCCTAATATGTACATAGAGTAAGGTATCACTTGCTGAAGTGTGACTTATATTAAAAGCATGTGAGAAAAGAAGAAAATCTTGTGGTAATATCTTGGTTTGGGTTCCCTGAAAGCAGATTTGAGTCAAAAGTCAGGTAGCCATATGGGAAGTTATTCCAGGAAACAAAGGTAAGGGAATGGAGAACCAGGTAATTATTACTATGAATAACTAGTGCTTAAGACTACTGAAGAAATCCTGGTGTCATTGTAGAATGTATGCCTCAGAGGTCTTCCACTTGAGGTTGAGGATGCTGGGGTAAGTATACACCACTTTTTAAAGATTTTGTTTACTTCTAGTTTATTGAGGTATACGTTTCAAAAAAAGATGTCAGGTATGTAAAGTTGTATATCCCAATATATGTTCATCACTGTTCAGGGTTGCTCTGGGGCACATGGGCAGAATAGGCTCTACGACGAGATGCAAATACTGGCAGCTAAAGGTGAGGTACTACAAATAGCACGGTCAAGGGCATATGGGCTGGGCACCAACACATCTAAGATGGAGCATAATCGAAGCCAAGACAGCCACAGGATACATGTGGGAGGCGCCAGATAAAAGGTAAGATGAACTGAAACACTTAACATAATCACCTTAAGATCCATCAATCAGAAAGTAAGACAGTTATGGACTGCATGCATTTGTAGAACTTAAATAACCAAAAAACCAAACTGACAAAGTATATCAAGAATCTTAGACTTTTTGAAAACTATACTGGTTACTTCAGGTAAAGAAGGCCGGGAAGAGAGGACTGGGGCAGAAAGGGATCCCATAAAGGCAGTGGAGTTTGAGTTTGGTTTTGGTGGAGGGTGTGTGAAACACATGCACATCTGGAGGTGTGAAGTTGTACTCTCTAAATGACAGAGATATGTAAATGGCAGACAAAAACAAGCAAACAAACAAACAGATAAGAATTGAAACAGGAGAGAAGACCAAACCTAGGAGAATGTGCTGAGCTAAACAAGGTGTTTTAGATCATTGCAGAAGTCTTGGGTACCAGCAAAAAGGAGCTATTTAAAGAGATAATCTGCCCAAAACATAAGGAACACTGTGTTGTAGAAGTGCAACATTAGTGGCACTTGAAGAGCAAATCTTAAGTTTACTACTAACTCTCAATTCTGGGTAGACTAAAATGTATTTTCCCCTCTTAAAAAAAATCTTTGAGAGAAAATGAAACAAAGCAACAAAAAACTGTCTATTGCTAAAATATTTTGTTCTATTGGTTTCAGTGAAAGGAAGATTTTCAATAAAAGTTGTCTTGAGACTTTGGAAGGTAAAATTAAAGCATTCACTTTTTGGGGGGAGGAATAATTTATGAATAGTCATTCATTTCAATAACAATGCATTAATGATAATGAATGTTTTATATGAACTTCCTATGACAGAAAATGCTGTTAAATTCCAGGGGTAATACCATGTGAAGTATATGGAGCCAAAGGACTGCCACATCTACAAGCACAGACGAAAATAATTTACAGGCAGTCTTATTTTTCAGTTTGCTTATGAATTTTGATTCTGATAACCAATGAGTCTATATGCAGTAACATTTGTTTCTCAGTATTTTGAAACTTCACTATATAGGAATCCAGAAGAGGACTATAAGATGACTCATGTGTCCTGATGATTTAGAATTCATTTAGACCCAAAGGACCCAGTACTTTATGTAACATCTACAGTCAGGGTCAAGCTTTCCTGATGATTTTTCAGAGACTTTCTATGAATGAAAAATGACATCATAACTGACAGTTGGTTGTTCCAGGAATACTTTCTTCCAGAGAGAATATATTATGTTAGATCTGTTTATAACACACAAAGAAATTTAATTGGCTGTTCTGGAACATTTTACATATTTCTTGTAATAACCCATCTGGCATGGCAATGTTTGAGATGCCATTGTCGGATAACATGATGCTGGCCCTCACTCTGGCATAAAACCTGATGTGTGTGGAACACACTGTAAACACCTCAGGGAGAGACTTTTTTTTATGGAAAAAAAAAGTCTCAGTTCCATAAAAAAAAGTCTCAGTTCCTTGTAACATAATGTCCTGCACTCCAACTGAGTACACAGAACCTTTTTTTTTTTTTTGTTTAAAGACAGCGAATACAAAAAACTCTGAGTTAATTCTCTCTGAATAACTTTTCCCAAATGGTGATGAGAACATAGCAAAATCATGTACAATTTAAGAAACTGTGATAAACAGCTTCTAGAATAGTTGTGACTCAAGGAAGGGTATCAGAATACGTATTGTTTTTAAGAAGAAATTGTCATAATTGAAAGAATAATTAAGCCATACCTAGTGTAAAATGTCCCAGGTTCCTGCCTAAAAAAACAATTAATTCCAAACCAAAAACACATAAAAGAAACAAAATAAAAACAAAATCACCAGAGCAGCCAGGCTGACGTTCAAGAGTCAGGAAGTGCAGGTCAGAAGTCCAACCTCTGCTTGTTCAGTTGGTGGTCTTTCAAAGATTTCCTCATGGGAATGGAGAATTTCTTTGAAGGTATCTGCCAGAGAGCTAATAATGTTAATTCCTTCCCTACTCCCCCAAACGCTGCTGACTCAATTCTCCTTTGAAAAACCTAATATTCAAATTTTTACCTGCTTATTTGGTGAGACTCACAAATTTACATTCCAGTGCAAGTGGAGAAAGAGGGAAATAAAAAGGGAAAAGGGCAAGATACACATCTCACAACTGATTTAAAAGGCAAATTCTGACTAAAAGTACCAAATTTGGGAAGGACAGAGGAGGAAATACGAGTCATCACTGGGGTGTTTCTATTTTGCCTCTTCTCTACAGACACAATTTTAACCCCAGGACTTTTCCAAATCCATAGCCCGTTCTCCATACTGCCTCAGAGTCCACACTCTGAATCTACACTATGTTAAGACAGTAATCTATGTGAAAGCATTAATATCTCCATGTATCACATCTCCAAGGAACATGCTTGTGTTTTAACAGACTTCTGGAAAGAATGCATTTTACCATAACTGGTCATAGAAAGAGATGCATCTAGGAAAATGAGCCTTTCTAGAATCAAGGAATTCACCTCCTGGCCTGGGAAATCCACATCTTTTCTCACAAGTCTGTTCTTGCCCTTGAGAAAGACTTAGCTCATTCCTGGAATTTGCCTGCTCCAAGCTTGCTTACTGAAACACAACCATGAGAAATGGTCCAGGAAAAGTGTTCAGGGTCTTGCAATATCAGCATCGCCAGCAAAATGCCCAGGGGCACTCAGAGACCAGAGCAGATTGCTTCTCCCAACAGGAGCAAAACCTAGTTAACGTTGTTTAACCCAAAAATTCCCAACATGTTTGACCAGACAACAGCATTCAATAGAACATATTTTGAGAAAATCAACTGCTATTTGTTCACATTTTTGGATTTCACATTGTAGCAGTAGATCAGAATGTTTAATTTTACCTTCTTTCATGGCTTTTGAAAAAAAATAGCATGTTAGGGAGAGGTTTTCCTACATGGGACCAGATAGGCAATTTTTTCCAGGACTTACTCCTCCCTTCCAATCAGTTTGGCCTTGAGTCAAGACTGGAATTCATAAACAATGACCTTTTCTGGTTAAGGTATAAGATAATTCTCCAAGACCAAATAGGCCCAAGACCAAATATAGTCCTAGTTTTATTATTTAGGATTTTTTTAAAGCAGAATCAAAATTTTATTTTATATTTTAAACAAGGAGTTTGAGGCCAAGAAATGAGGGGAAAATACAGGCAGGTAAGAGAGGGAAGGCCTTATAAGTCATTGTAAGACTGCTGAATAAGGAGACACTGCCCTTGCTTTTATAAGCTTGATAACCTAGCAGGGTAAAAATACCTAAGAGATTATGAAAAAATGAGATGATTATTTAAATTAGGACAGTACAAGTAGGAGGCCACCATATTCACAGTGTTGGGTGCTAATGTACTTGAGGGATCTCCTTTCACAAGGAAATGGTATCCATGTTGAAACCTATAGGGTGAGCATCATTTCAACCAGAGGGAGGTGATGATGCCTCAGGGTGTGGAGGGAGGGGTGAGTTGCAATTGTTACTAGGGGCACAAGTAGGAGCAGTAAGTATAAATAGCCCTGAGATGAATATACCAGGAGTTGAAAAGCAATCTCATTATGACTAAGGCAGAAGACCAAGAGGAATATATTGCAAAACGAAGCTGGAGAAGTATGGAAGTTCAAGAAGATAAAATAGATTAAAAAAAAATGTTGTAAAGCTATGTATGAGTTTAGACTTTATCTGAGAGCACTAGAGAGCCATGGGAGATTATAAACAGAGACTGTTTTTTGAAGGGTCATTCTAATGTAGAGAGCAAGTCAAGAGGAACAGCTGTGGTAAAGGGGAATCAGTTAACAGTGATGAAGAGAGGAGGGGCGGGTGCTTTTGTACTTTACTGGTAGCAGAGAGAGTGGAGAACTATGTACACACCTGAAAAAGATTTAAAGACAAACAGACAGAATGGGGTGAATGGCTGTGGGGCTGCTAGTAGAGAAATTTAAAGCAGAGAGAAGGACCAAAGATGTGATTCAAATCTCTAGCTCTGGTAACTTGATGGATGGCAGTACCATTGGCTGAAGTAAGGAACAAAAATGAATAAACAAGGTCAAAAGTGGACTTTGGCCTTCAGAACTTGCCCCTGACCTAACTCAAATGGCATTTATGGTATTTTTTCCTTGTAATTCCTTCTCCTAACTAGAAAAAAAAGTCAGAAATTATCTAATCAGGTTATTTCTAGGTGATTTAGCTTAGTATTTATGCTTTAATGTAGCAATATCATTACAAGAAAGTATTTCTTACTGATTCTTCTGTAAGTCTGTGTAGCTGTTAAGGACGTGGTGGTTTCACAAGGAATCAGGTGGTGATGCAAGTCGTAACATAGCTAAGCACGTGGCGCCATCTTCAGGAGTGCTTGTTAAAAGGCTGTCAAGCAACCAGACTGAAAGGCAAGCTTTCCCCAGCAGAACACTTTTCCAAGAAGTATGACTCCATCTTGATTGGTAATAAGATGCTGAAAAAATTATTACTACTAATTCCAATTATGTGACCAAATCTTTGGTCCTCCTAAGAACTACAGTTTTTCGCAGCATGTAGGGGAAAAGTATATTTTCCGTAGAAATCATTCTATTTTGAAAGTGTCTGTGAGCTAGAAAATGAGCTTCGCTGCACAAAAGCCTGGAAAAGGAAATTAAGGCAGCATCACTTGAGGTTTTCTGCTGTGGTTCTGGGATTTGCTGTGTTTTTCCAATTTCTCATATTTACATAATCTTCCCTAGGCACTTCATTAGATGTGTAACCAAGAGGAATTGAATTCTTAGGTATTTTTAACACTTTACAAATGCAGGAATATTAGAATTAGTAAAAAAAAAAAATTGTCGGACTTTACACTCAAAATTTTGGTTCATACCACAGTCTCATAGATTGATATGCTACTCACTTTAAACGTAAAACGGTTGCAAATAAGAAATCAATATTGCACCCACAGGTAGCCATATAGCTCACTAGATGACTTTTACTTAAAACAACTTTTCAGTCTTTAATTATTCTATTTAAACAAGCTCTGCCCTTCTTTTTTTACAGACTTTGGATATGAACACATGTGCATGTATGTGTTTATCAGAATGTATCTGCTGTCTTCATGTACAGAACATGCTGTTTAACCTACATAGAGCATTTAGCACAATCTTGTGAATAACTGATAGATAAACAGTTTGGCTTTTACATGGAGGCAAATGGTTTCTACCATCTTGCGGCATCCTGGTCACAAATGGGCTTTCTTCCTAGACTGCTCTCATGAAAAATGCATGCCTTTTAGTTGAGGAATTGTAAATCCCAGAGTCTCCATTAATCTTGAAAAAAGTAACACAGTAATCTAAATTCCATTTCTAGACAAATGAGGGCCCAGACTACCAAATCAGTGATGGATCTAGGTTTCTTGGAATCCAAATTGGATTTGTGGGGGTGGGAGGAAGAGTATTACATAGAGAATGTGTGGCCATATATCTAAATAGTAATTATGTGTTTTTAATGTGCCAGGTAATTTGTACGGATTATTTCAGTTGATCTTCAAAACAACCTATGGATACTATTTTCTTTCCATGGGTGGGTACTTCATCATCACCTGTACTCCATGGTTCAGGAAACTGAAGTTTAGAGAATTTAAAATATTTTCCTAAGATCTCACACTCACTGTCTAATAAAGCAATGGAAACAATTCCAATCCAGGCATTTGCTTTACAGAGACAGTCAGCTTAACCAAAACCTGATAATGCCCTTTAAAGGGAAAACATTTCCCCAAAGGGAAAGTAGCCCTAATCAAGGAACAAGCTAATAGTTGAAGCAAAAGATTCAGAAAGTAGTAGAATTAAGAGTAGGCATAGAACCTAGAAGTGATCCCCCGAAATATAGAAATATCTCTCACTTTTCAATAGTTCCAGAGCCTTGGCACTGCATGAGTGTGGAGGACTGGTCAGGGTACAATAACGTAGGTCAGTAAGATTTAGGAAGATGAATCTAGGAGAGATTGTGACTTGCAGAAATGACAGAGTGGGAGGCCAAGCATTTTCCTGTTGTCTTCATATTTTGTTCTAGGATGAAACTTACAGATAAAGAAGTATACATGGGCCCTGAAAATAGAAACCACTGTAAGACCAATAACACATACTACCACACTAATCAGGGACAGAAATCATACTTCACTGTCTTCAATCAGGCAGAAGTTGATACACAGAACATGGCATTGCAATGCTCACCTGAAGAATCCCTAGTTGAGACCCTCTAAGAGTCCAGTAAGCAAGTCAATGGCATCACCGGGATCAACGAAAAAGATAAGCATAGGGTGGAGTCTGAAGCCCCTTACAAGCTGAGCACAATCACTTACTATGTAACTTGGGGCAATTCATTTAAATGATTTGATCTTTAATTCACTCAACTAAAAAATGGCAGTATAGCTACTGTTTAGGATTTTTGAGATATAAAAAAAGTGTGAATCACTATAATATTATTAATCACCTATAATATTATTAAGCATATTACATGTGTTAGACATTGGGAATAGTAAGATACAATCAATCCTTGCTGTAGAGGCATTAAAAATCTGATCGTATATAAAGGTTAGTTGTCCTTATTATTGGTATGCCACTTCATTTCTGATCATCCCATCTCACCCTTCCATTGGGATATTATTTTATTTTGGGTTTCCCAAAAGCAAACCTGAGATAAAGATTTGAGTGCACACTTTTATTGGGAGGTGCAAGGAAACTCACATGAATTGTGAGAAAGGAGAGGAAAGATCACCAATAAAGCATAATTTCCAAACAGCTACCACCTTGTGCCATTCCAGAGAATGCTGCAAAACATGATTTCCTATCAAATGGAGGTGGAGCTACAGAATATTTACTCCAATTTCAGTTATTGGTTGAAGATTTATTTGGTGTCAATTTCCTGGCACTACCAAGAGTAGTGCCAGAATATCACAACAGCTTCAGAAAATGACCTTGGGCAAAGAAATGGGGATGCAGTTGGGAGATGGTTGGAGCCAAGGATATGTACAGGGCACTGACAGCATTTTGCAAGTTGGTCCACTGTGCCCAAGGGTGTCTGGGTGAACTCTCTTCCCAGAAGCCAAGACAAAACCAAGGGGGAACAATCTCAACATTTACCAGTGTAGAGGAAGGGGATAAAGAGGCCGAAGGTACACAAGGTATGCTCACACTTTCTAATGGAAGCACAGATCCATGGCTATAGTGTGTGTGTGTGTGTGTGTGTGTGTGTGTGTGTGTGTGTGTGTGTGTGTGTATGCATGTGTGTGTTTTCCAGAAATTTGGCAGAGCTATGAAGGTCAATAGTTACTGCTTTACTGTTGAACTTTCTCTGATAATGAAATAGTCTGTATCTTTACTGTCCAGTATACTTGTCACTTGAAATGTGGTAGGTGTGACTGGGAAGTTGCATTTTTACTTAACTTTAATTAATTTAAATAACCACATGTGGCTAGTGGCTACCATATTAGATAACATAACTTTGAAGTAATTAAAATTGTTTTATTATTCATAAGGAATTATTCAAAAATCATCCTAATAATTTTTTTTATTAAGGATAGAAGTAAAGCAAATATGTTATATGGCTGAGTGTTAAAATCAATGTTAAGTCAGAGCTAAGGTCTCAACTAAAAATCCCTCTTATAACAGAAACCTGGGAATGCTTTTGAAGTCCTATTCATTTTTTTTGTCATCAAAATGTATTATAAAATTTTACTGGTCAAAGTTCAAAAGAGTGACAGAATAGTGCAGAAACCCTGTCTCAGCAGCACTATTGTATTTTGATTCTAAATGCATAATAACTTTGGACTGAAGTTGTCAGAGAGCAAGATATTCTGAGGTAAATAATTTTTGTTTTTAAAATTTTTCTTTATGTGTCACTAGTTTTACTTTATAGTAATTTTTACATTTCTTTAACCATCGACAAGCTTGCATTTGATACAGCATAACTGAAAAAGTTAACTGGCTAACTCATTCTCTATTAAAAGTTAGACTAGCAGTAATCTAGTTTCCACTTTAACGATGAAAAGTTTTTAATCATTGTTTTTGAGCACAACAGTTTCTGGAATCAAATTGTTGTTCTTCACTCTCATAGTTTATCCTGCTTTAATATGTGTTTCTGCAATGTGAATAAGCTCATGTATAACAGGGATCAGGGACTGATGTTGTTGTGAGGACAGATTGATTCATGTGTGATTTTCCCTAGCAACTTTATGTCTTGTCCCACTGTGCAAACAGCAGCTGAATGCAAAGTGCATTAAGGTGGCTAAACAGCTCAGACTGGGCTGTCCTGGGTCAGTTTAACTAAGGTCCTTTTGGCTACATTTGGCCTCAAGCTCTCTCTGAGGTGCATAAAGCATGGTTCTTTCTGATCTTTGTGTACTTTGCTCTCATAACTTGGTTGCCCCAGTGCTCCCAGTTAGCTTTAGCTTTTTTATTATTATTATTTTGAAAGTGTTTTTCTAATGCAAGGTCCTATTTATACAGCATAATTTATGTAATAGCTTTCTAAATTATGCTGTGTTTTTTTTTTATTAGAAGTAACAGTCTTTTGTTAGCACCAGTTAGAACCTTTAATGTCTTAAGTGGAAACAGCATGCATTTTGAGTGGTTTGATCCCCATACTATTCTGCTCATAAACCCTACTATTTTTAGTATGTGATTTTATAGGTTTGAGCTGTTTTTTCTTCTATCAGGAATACATATGTTGCATTAAGGCAAAAGCACCTGTACATTGATTCTTTCATTGGAAGAGAGAATTGCAACAATAACAAAAACCCATAAAGATATCTGGCTCCAAATTACATCTAGAATGATTGCCTATGTTTGAAAGTGAATATTCTCCTATGAACAGTATTCCAAACTATATGCTCTGTTGACAATTTTTCTAAAACAATTAGATATTATGATAACTTCACTACAATCTGTGGGGACCTGGGGTGCCAGAAATAACCATGAAATTGGTTATTCAATCTGCCAAAGACCTAGACCAAAGGTAAAGAAAGATTTTGGCAAATGTCTATAACAAAGACAAAGTTCCATATCTCTATGAGAAAAAAAGAAATGTGCATTGACCTATATAAATCATATACATTATTCCTTTGAGATTTTGATATGTGTGCTCTTTAGGTCCTAAAAAGCCTGAGGAACATGTACACACCTTCTTAGCCCCATCTAGAGAGCCTCTTTTTTGCCCAAATGTCCCTTAGGATATATGTAGGAAAATAGTTCATGAATGGTATGCCTATATTCTAGAGTTTGAGTGTTTCTCTCCCAGGTAAAAGGAATATGCTGGCAATGATACTTATGAAGTTGTTCCTTCTGGGTGTGTTTGCAGGGAATATAAAAATCAATTCTAATATACCCAGCTCAGTTTTGTGCCCTTAAAATAACTGCTTTTTGAAAAAAGCTGTAATAAAATACATGCACATTATTTTGAGAGTTGCATACTTTTAAATTCCTACCACCAAATTAGAGGTTTCTTATTGCAAGTATAACCTAGAATGCTACCCAGTGAAAATAGGAAAGACCAAGACCCATTCACAGGTTGATGATCGAATCCAGGCTGCCATCCATTGACCCAAGTGCCACCTACAGATCAGGTGTCTGAAGACTGTGCTTTGTGTTATATGGTTGGGAAGGTATGCTCGGGTACTAGATAGAGCTCAAAGCCAGGCCTGTTACTTCCTTGCTGTGTGATCGTGGTAAATTATTTGATATCTTTGTCTCAATTTTTTTCATTTTTTAAAAGGGGATAAAATAATTCCAATCATATAGGGCCACTGTAATTAGCATAGTTCTTGACATAAATAATTATTTAATGCAAGAAACTCTTGATGATGATGTTTTTGAGCGTTTTTTTCTCTCCAAAAATATGACCCTACAATTGTTAGCATTGTTAGGAGACTTTCAGCTGGAAAAAGCACAGAATACTATCATCACAAGTCAAAATTCAGCAATTTATCACACTGAAAAGGGCAAACTGACCACCAGAATTGGTTGTCCACTTTTTTTTCTACAAAGCAGAGCATCTGACCCCATGGACAAAAGGATGTTGCAGATTGCTGAGTTAGAATCCCTGTCAAAGAGATTATGGGAATTAATGACTGCATGCTAATATCTCATATTCAATTAATGACTGCATGCTAATATCTCATATTCAACTGAATACTGCTAGTGGCTTTTGGTCTCAAAACAAGCATTTTATATTATTTTTTCCATAAGCTGTCTATTTTATCTATAATTCATACAGCATACTTTAATAGTAAATAAGGTCTCTGACCACATACTGAGAAGCCATACAGCCTATAAATGTACAGGTTCTAGTTTCAGATTTTCTGGCTTTTCTATGAATGGACTGTGTGACTTTGGCAACTTGCCAAATGTTCTTAGTCTGGGTTTTGTCATCTCTGTAATGGAGAGAATAATGATATCTATTGCATAGTTTTGTTATGAGGACTAAATAATTTAATTAATATAAATCACATAGTATCAATCAGTAATCCAATCAACTGTTTTAAATTTTCATTGCATTAAGCACTTAAAAATAATCCATTATTTTATAAAATTTAACATCACCTATCTCAGAGACTGCTATGAATATTAGTTTGCATTTTAGAAAATAGAATGGAAATTGCAATTAAGGAGGGGGAAAGAAAGTCCCTATTTCTCTTTAGTTGGGAGAATCTTGGGAAGAGTCTCAGTAACTCTTGATAGGTATATAACTTTGTGGCCTTAGTGGAGGCAAAATACAGGGAAGAATGCACAGAGGTGAGGGCAGAGATAATGAATGAAATGAAAGGTAAGTTTACTTCTGTGGAAAGAAGAATGGGTAGTGGGGCAGGAGAGAAAAAATAATATGATGGGGGCTGTCAGAATGTTAAAATCATTAGTCATAATAATACTAGTCACTATACTACATAAATGCTGAACTATCAGAGGCTTAACACAAAAGCATTTCTTGCTTATTTCACAGTGAAGCAGTTCCTGGATGAATAGCTCTCTACCATGAAGGTTTGGCTCTAAGCTCCTTTCACCTTAAAGATGCACTATTTTTTTTCTCTTAAATTTATTTTTAATTTATACCCTTTACAATATTTTGTATTCCCCGTAGGTTTCCCACCACCAAATCACCCGTGAACCATCACCATAGTCCCTTGTGTTCTTTCCCTCCCCCTCCCCTGTAGAATGTCTCTTAATAAAGATGCACTATTTTAACACAGTTATCTCCTAGGTCACCCCCTAGGGACTTCTGTTCCAAGCAAACTGGAAGAGGAAATCTTGTGGAATATTGGAGGTGGGATCTATTTGTGGTCCAGGCCCAGTGTATTATTTATCATTTTTGGTCCATATTCTACCATCCAGAATTCAGTCTCATGGCCATACCTACATTTAACTATATGCACAAGAGGAGAGAACATGGGTTTTGAAATACATCACTGCCTAAGACACTTTCATGCAAAGTCACTGTCACCTTTCTTAATACAAATCCATATAAATTTATAATCTATAATCTAGTCGGAAACAAGAGAAAACTGAATCATACATGGAGATTCAGGGATAAATGAATTAAATATATCTCATTACTACAAAATAAAATCTATGAATTAATTTTTATGCAAATGAAAATCCATCTTCTCCAGAAAGCTCTTCTATGATTACTTTATAAGAATGATAGCTGGCACTGAGCTCTTAATCTCTGTGAAGAGCTGTGCTAAGAGCTTTGTAAATAGTATTAAATTTATTTACTAGATTTCTGTGAAGTGGGAATTATTATTTCCATTTTATAGATTAAGAAATTGAAGTCCAAGAAAGGCCCTGACTTGTCCAAGATTATAAAGGTAGTAAGCAGTGGAGTAGAGATTCATACATAGGTTTTCCTCTCAAAACTGTCAGACTTTATTGTCTAATCATTTCTAATTCATTTCTTAATTCATCTAATCATTTCTTAATTCATTATTCCTTGCACTTTATGCTCCTATATGGCTCTTGAAAAATGTTTATTTGTAAGCAGTACCAGTTAACTAATGCTGTGTAACAAATACAGGGAAAACAAGAATAACTTGTTATTTCTCATGATTCTATAGGCTGACGATAGTTTTTCTATTCTACTTGGTATTAGCTGGAGTTATTCAGGAAACTGCACCCAACTAGAGGCTGGGTTGACTAGAAGGTCCAAGAAGGGCTCACTCACATACCTTGGGCTCTGGCGCTGTCAACTGTGACACTTCAATTTTTGTTCATGTGACCTTACACTCCATGGTTTTTGTCTGTTCCAGGACTGCTCCAATTAGTCTTTTAAAAGAGGGGTAGTCTGGACTCCTTACCCAAGGGGAGTTATTTTCCAAAAGGGAGAGAGCAGAAACTCCAAGCCCTCTTAAGGCCTAGGTAAGGAAGTAGCTCAGCATTACTTCTGCTGCATACTATTGGTCAAATTAGTCCTGAGACCAGCCTATTTGAAGGGAGTGAGGATGGAGACTTCACCCTCTGGTGGGAGTAGCAGCAAAATATGTGTAACGATCTTTAGTTAATTGCATAGCATTCTTTGTGTAAGTGTCTGGCTTCATCATTAAACTAAACTCCTGAAGGCAAGATCTGGGTCTTCTTGGTTTTTGCAATTGTTTTTAGCACCCAAGACTATGCTCTGCATATAAAAGGTCCCAAAATTTTCAAGCCTGACTATAGAAAAACCTTAACTTTTAAAATTTAGGTGTGAGAAAAAGCAACCTCAGGTTCCCCATCTGTGAAATTTGGGAAAAAACCTTTTCAACCCTTTCTTACTAGAGAAACATTGGCAGTACACTGACGTCTCCTTACAAGCTCTCTTCTTTTGCACTTAGTTATTTTCAAATGCTTACCAATCTGATATATGGAATCTTTCTGCTGATTCCAGTCTGAAAGTCATGACAAATGGTACATTTGGAATTCAAGGAAAATGATGATTGTCAGTGACACATTGTCCAATGAATGAAGAATACTATGAAAATATTCTGCAAAGATAAGATCTGTGTTCATTTTTGTTAGTTGTCTCTTAGAAGAAAGACTAACTAATTGCAGATCACACATTAAATAATTTTTAGTTACAGGACTACTTTTGAAGCATAAGTGGTTTGAGGTTTCATCATAGGCCTCATATTCCTGGCTAGATAGTGCAGTATTATCACTCACCTATTTACTATTTTATAAGGGTAGGATTTTTTGGCCAAGTAAAACACACACTCACACACACACACATGCATGCACACACAGAGGTCAATAAATGCAAAAGATAAGAAAGTCGTACAGTAATAAAGGAATGAGACTGAATAGAAATAGCTGTTCAGTGATGTTATCAATAAAACACAGAGGGGGCTCTAGGGAAAGGGAAATAGTTGAATTAAAATTCTCCTGTCTTTTTTTTTTCTATTAGATATCCCGAAAAAAGACACACATATATGATTTGCTGTACTGGAAGGAACATCCTTTTCTCCCATTCAGGTCTCTTTCCTTGCCAAGATTCCTGGAAGTAGAAAATGACAAAAAATTATGAGGGTTAGATCCAAAAACAAAAGCCTGGGGCATATTGTTGGGAAGATAAAGACTGTTCATTTGGGAGTTCTCTGTTCCTTTATTACCTGAGAAAAGATGGAGTAGTAATTGACATGTGGCTCTTGACAGATGTTGACAAGGGAAAAACATGTAGCTAAACCCCTTGGAGTTTTTGCAAAGGATGATTATGATGCTTGTCTCCATGTTCTACAACCTCAAGAGCATAATCAAATTCCCCCCTTAACCTAAGTGCCAAGCAGACATCCATGCAGATGTTATAGGACTATATTAGCATCTGGTCAAAGAATAGAATTCTCTCATCTCACATAAAGGACAAACACAATGGAGACCATTGAATGTGGAGTGAGTGCTTTGATATTTTCTATAGTTCGTCTCTCTTGAAATAGATTGATTGCTATAGAAAAAGAATTCACCAAGAATTTTCCTTTTTAACTGTTAGAGCTTCTATGTAGGCAAGTACCATAACATTAAACTATTTATTGTTTTGCTCTAAAATTGTATCTATATTTTATTTGACCAAATAGTAGGGTGATAAGAATATTAACAAATATGCTATTAGGATAGCACTGTCTAAGAATAAGAATTAGATTTAGAAAGGAAATATTTTCTCTGTATTTACCAAACATTGAGATGAAAAGTTGAAAGACTGTCAGTTGTGCAGATGCTCTAAAAATCCAGATGTTATGTAGATATTTGGCAACAAATGAAACTTTCTTTTCTCATCCATATGTTATGCTTCATTCCAGTTTCATTTGGTATAGAATTGTTGTATAATGGAAAATACAAACATATTTTAGTTTTTAAAAGTAAAAGTAGAGCAAAATATAAGAATGCTTTCACATTTCTATTTAGTATTCCACAAAAGTAAACTAAGAATTCCTGGGATTTTAATGAAAGAGAATTGTTCATGATAAAATATCATACATGTCTGATTTTGGTACTCCCTACATTCTTTTTTCCTTTATATTACTTCACACATTAAAAGTATTGTTAGATAATAATTTCATATTTGTTTACTTCTTATGTTTTCCAGTTTTCCTATCTTTTTCCCTTTACAATCACTCCAGCAGTAGGCTCTGAGCTTGGTTAGCAGAGAGGGGGTACATATCAAGATGAAAAGCACAAGGAGCCCAAAGGCATTAAAGGTGTAGCATTACTATTGATACACAGAACATAAAAACATATGCTTTTTCTTGCACACCCAAATTTGGGGACTGATACACTAAAACTGAACAGTGCATTAAGACATTATACTATCACAATAGTATCGGTCAACTTCAGTGAACTTAGCTGTGCATAGGGAACTATCAAGAGTAAACTCCTTTCAACAACAAAGGGTTATTTCTCGCACACATTTCATTTGGTATGGGTTCTCAATACTAGACATTGAGACTGAAGAAGCAGCTCCTACCTGGATTACTGGCTTTCTTATGTCAAACAGGGAAAAGAGACATGGTCAACCACACAGCAGTTCTTAAAGCTCCTGCTCAAAAGTGATGTGGAAGGAAGCCAGCAAGGAGGGGCAGTGAATATGTTTATATTAGAACCACTTATCACAGTTATCATTTTGAGCATGCATTATGTGTTTAATTGTACAGATCGCTGAGAAAGGTGTGACAAAATAGTTATTTTTAGGTTTTTTATATTTAAATTTCTCATTATAAAATATGAGAGAAAACACTAATTCAGACAGAAAACAAAATCAGAATAGTGAAGCAGTTTTCGATGCTTCCAGATAGGTATGCAGTATATTGCTTGCACGTTATATGGCAAATAAGTTTAAGTTCATATTTAAAGTGAAGAACAAAGAATAGAGAAAATTTATCTCCATCTAGTCATACTGGGAAAAGTTTCTGAAGGAATAGTTTGTGGTTTAGGATCAGTTTGAATAGGAGAGAAAAGCAAAAAGGAGTGATGACTAACATTTGTGGCCCCTTTTATAATTTATAGTTTTGTTTTATTTAATACTTCCAGCAACCACCAGAGGAAGATATCACTTTCATTTAGTTATGAGGACACTGAGGCTCAGGATAAATGAGCTATGTTTTCAGAATAAGTGTCAGAACCAGGGTTTGTTTAAGCATTCTGCTCTGATTTAACATATTAAGTGCTTCACATGCTGAAAAGGGAAAATGAGGAAAAGCACAGGGTGCAGCTCCGAGAGGCTCCAAAATGGGAAAATAAACTGGGTGTCTGTAGCCAAAGTGCAATGTGAGAATCTGTTGGTGAGGTTCTCCTAGGAGGTGAAATGAAGTAAATGAAGCATCTGGCATCTATATTGCAAGTATTTTGAGCCCTTAATTGGTGCTATGTGAAGGAAATGCAAGGATTTACTAAAAAATTATTTGTTGATGCCCTATAAACAGGATGATAAAGAGGTGGGGCAATCTGCTACAGATTTTAGCTGTGAAATAAATTATCTTGGGCCTCAAAGTTAGATGTAAAACCATATTAACAATTTCATCATATTTCCATCTTCCATACTCAATTCCCTTGGGTTAGGAGGATATGAAGTGGAAACTGGGTTTGAGGAAGAGATCCTTTGGAGAAGGAGCTTATGGTTCCTATCACACTCGTATCTGGAAAGAGGCAGAGTAGCTAACATTTTGAAAAACATGCTGCTCCCCATTTCTAGTCAGAGAGGATGGTAAGAGACGCTGCAATGAATTTGATTTCTATGTTAGTTTAGGTTTCTGGAAGCAGTCACCAAGATGAGACTAGACATGCAAGAGATTTATACAGTGAACAAACTAAGAAAGATAAAGTAGAGGGAGCAGGAAAAGGTGGGGAGAGCATATACACTATGATTTAGGTCTTACACCTATGAAAGAGAGGAGGAAGAAGGTATTGGGAAGAAAGCTTCTGATTTCAATGCAGTTCTAGAGAAGTTTTACCCATATTTGAGGACTTGGAGAGTTCTCAGCAAAATGACCTGTCTTAGGAATTCTGTGTCCAGTAGGTTGGGTGGAAATAGTACCCTCAATATGCTCAGCCATTGGCCTAGAGCATCCTGTGGGAGGTGTGGCCTCAGTGTGAACACAGTAATGGACCCAGAGGAACAAGAACTAGGGACATGGGTCAGGAGTTCTGTGGCACCACTGCCCATCCCATGCACTCCACAGATCTGCTCTATTTTTATTTTGGGAAAAGTCCCCCCATGGTTTCCCTGGGACCTGCTTCACGAGGGGAAACTTACAGGGAAGTTAATGGGGTGAATGACATGTTATTACTATAGTTGGTCCCAGAGCTGTAAATGGTACTCATCCTCTTACTCTTGTGCTATGCATTCTAAATTCCTGTCACTCTCAGCTGCCACCTCTAGATGTCTAAGTGCCTTATCTAGGGGTGTTACCTGAATCTTTATTTCTGAGGTGTATCAGCCTTTGGCAATCATGTTTCTCAGAACAGTGTGCTGTACCTTTCTGTTAACCATTACAGTGGGGCAAGGAGGTATCAGGAGTTGTCCAAATGAATCACCTCAGATCCATACATATTCCTCCCTGACTCTATGGTGTAAAAAACAGTTCTACCTCCTCTCGTTGATCAAGGTAAGTGACTCTGCCAGTGTGTTCACTCTTCTGGCCTGCTATAGTTAGGGACATGAGTCCCAAGTGCCCTGGTAGCAGCCATAGCTTATAATTCAATAGGACCCCCTTTTCGTCCCCTGAGAAGAGTATTCTCTCTTTGGAGATCAGTATACCTCTAATCTTGTAGAGTTTATAATTGTGGAAACCATAAAATCTTCCAGTGTGTCATTTAGAGGGATGGAAAGCCAATCTTGCTTTCAGTCTTGCGTCAGTCTTTGGTTTCCATACCCTTCTGGGAATGCAGCACTATGTAGGAGTTTCTGATTTAATACATAAACTTTATCCTAAGAATGGTAACTTATATTTGCAGAGGGACTGCTTTTGCACTAAAATTTCAACTATATCTTGAAAAGAATGTTGCAACACCTGCTGAGGTTGACTGCTTCTGGACAAGTCTTATGAAAATGCCAACATTTGACCTTTTTAATCTATAAAAATGGTAATTGCATGTGACTTATTCTGATATTAGCAAAACTAGATATAACTAAATTCCCATTCCTAAAATAGTTAAGATTTTATGATTCAGATCTAGTATCTGACATTTACAAAGACTTAAATTCCTTATTGCTTTGTAAAAAAATCATTACTGCTTTGTAAAAAAAAAAAACAACTATGATGATTGAAAAATGAAAGTTTCCTTTTTATTTTAGAGGTTCCATTCGAGTCCAAATGATTAGTTTGACCTCTGATCTTTAGTCCATCCTTGGGTGCAAACTGCCACATTATATAGAATTCTAAAACCCATGTGGCCTGGAAGCCCATGTCACAAACTTATGGGGGAAAGGAGCATGTATGGGTAAAGGAGTCATTTTATCTCCCATTAGCCAATCATATGTTCTGACAGTTAAAGCAGATAACTGAGGAGAAATTAGGCATCATGTTAACTGTTGCTGTCCTGGGAGGGCATGAGTTGATGACTTTGTAAATCAGAGAATCTGTAAACTGTGGCATAATTCTAGCAAATGCTGGATCTTTACCATTTGTATTCCACCATAGTTCAGAATTGCAATTTTCTATTGTAAGTACTTTCTGTTATAGAAGTCACGTGGATCCACTTAATTGGTATGTATAGGTATATTTTAAGGCAATCTATTTCCTAACATAACTAAGCATTTGGTACTCTAATTATACCTTATCAAGAAAGACCATCTATTTACCTGTCTGTTGATCAAAATTTCTAAATTATGGAGGGAGAAAAAATGTGAATGCCAGCTGTACTTAAAGGAAATAACAATAATTTACTTATGCAAGAAAATTACAGAGTATGCACAATAAGCTATGTTGGATAATGCTTTGGTAAGCCAATTGGATATATCAGTTATATGATTATTCTAGAACTATATTTCTAGTCACTACCATTAAAACAAAGCAAAAAATTCCCACCACCTTGATTCCTTGCAGAAATAAAAGTGTACAAGTAGTTTAAAAATTCCTTTACCCATAAAAGTAACTAACAACAACTAAAATTTATGCTTAATGATCATTTAAACTGTATTGCTGCAGCAGAGATATTGTAATGATTCATTTGTACTTGAAATGATGAAAAGCATTTGTTTGTACTTAACAAATGCTTAGACACAGGTCTTAAAAGTAGAGCTTTTCTCCCAGCTGAACTCAGCAGATTAAACCTGAAACATATAGAGGCCTCCCTGATGGCGCAAAGGGTTAAGTCTCAGTACTATCAAGCTCTCCTGCTACCACTGTGGCCAGGGAGCTTCCCACATGACACAGCAGACCTCTCTGGTCTCGCCTGCTGCTTTCCTCAGAAGTGTATGTCAGTAGATCCTCCTGCTCTGCTCCCCAACTCTGTCTCTGGTGAATCCTCTCACCTCCCACACCTCTGGTCTATACCCCAGTTCTTGTATGCATAAATAAATAAATAAATATATTTTTAAAAAACCTGAAACATATATTGTTTTTAAATATTTGTTTTTATTTATTTATGCATACAAGAACTGGGGTGCAGGCCAGAGATGCAGAGGGTGAGATGATTCACCAGAATCAGAGCAGGGAGCAGAACAGGCAGATCTACTGAAATACAGGAGAAACCTGCTGCGCCATATGTGGGTTAGCTCCCTGGCTGGGTATCGAAACACTAAGATTTAACCCCTATGCCACCACGGAGGACCCCCGAAATATATTTTTAACATGACCCCATAGACCAAAGCAAAGATTAGAATACAGTTCTATGAATCAACATCGGGTTCATAGCCTTCGTCTAGGAGAAGTAAGAAAAATACCAGGAAACCGGGGCCTCCCCAGTGGCTCAGCGGTTGAGCGCTGCGCTGTGGAGCTGTCGGCAGCGGGGACGAAAGTTCGACGCCCGGCCAGGGAGAATCCCACATGGTGCTGCAGACCTCTCCTGCCTCACCCGCTGCTCCCCTCAGCAGTGCATTTCCGATCTGCCTGTTCTGCTCCCCGCTCTGGCTCTGGTGAACCCTCTCGCCGCCCCTTGCCTCTGGCCTGTACCCCAGCTTGTATGTATAAATAAAAAAATAAATCTTTAAAAAAAAAATACCAGGAAACCAAAAAACAATGCAGCCAATTGTCAGTCTAGAAACATGGCAGCTGGTCAAAGTCAGAAGTCACATAAGTAACTAAAAGAGCCCAGGTCTATTCACCAAGCAGAAGTTATGAAAATAATAACTGGGCTCCAACCTCCAAGCAGAAGTACTTTGCTTGAAAGTGGAAACCAAGCAAAGGTGCCCAGTTACAGAACCCAAATGTAGAAATTGAAACAACAGAGCTTTTTTGTTTCCTGACCTTTTAAAAATGTAATAGAAGACAGTTAGTGACTGCACAGAGGCACATGTGTGATGATTTACAGTTTATACCAGTCCAACAATATGAGATTCCTTAGAGGTCATTGTAATGGTATGAGAGGATATAGACAAGTCAAAGGAAACAAGATTGAATGTTGAACCAACTCACCTTGGCCAGGTGACTTTCTGCATGATTTCCTTATTTCTGTACTGGAGAAAGAGAAGCTGTAATTTGAATTGCTATGTTTGGCAAGTGTTGACTTCTTCCATCCTCTTCCTTCTCCTGCTCCCTGATAGTTTTTTCCCTGGTACTGTCTAAATTTTCCTCTTCTCCACTTTTTCTTATGATTCATTATCAAGGTTATTTCTTTGTCTACTAGAAAACCATACTGACCTTTGTATCAGTTTTCTGTTTTACACCTGGCAATTCAAGCTATATGTCAGATAATTTGTATTTAGCACTTCTTGGTTGTTTTCATTAGTCATTCAAGCTCATCATTTCCTTAGTCATTTTTGTTGGTTGATGATTGGTTGATTTTCAGTGTATGATACTTGACCTAAAGTGAGAAAGGGCATTTCCAGGGACAGGTCATCAGGGTGGTGTCAGATATTTTAATCTATAAATGGAAATGATTTTACATTGGAAACGAATCTAATTTTCATTCTTTTTCAAATTATCTTCATCAACCTCACATCATTATTTCAAAACTCCTTCCTATCAATGATAGCTTCCCAACTTGAAGAACAACATTTATGATACAATGCTATTCCTAGAGCTTAGAACCATGGCTGAAATGTTGTTGGAAACTGAGATATACTTCATAAATGAATTAATAATCTTTAAGAATTAAAAATCTTTAAAAATTTAAGAATTATTTCTGATTTTTTCTGGATTTATTAAGATGTTCCTTTTTTCTGTAATAGTTTTTAGTGTTTTACTTCAATTTAGATATTTAAATTGCTTTATCAATAAGATTACCAGAGTACAATCTCATTCTATACAGTTGTGTGCATATTTTTAGATAAAATTTGTTGAGCCATGTGCCTTAAGTGATTATTGACACAGGATTTCCAATATGGTAAGTGATTTCAGAAAACAAACAATACGATTCAAACACTATGGACATGAAACTGGACACCAAGGAGTGGATAACGATTTCTCAGATTATAGAAGACATAATTAAAAAGCTTGTACTATAGTTCTAGCTTATGTTCACACAAGTCTTCAAGCTGGAAGATGACACCATGTTGTAAGTGTAATGGTTAACCTTTCACATAACTCAAGCACAAATTTTTTATTGTATTTTAAAGTTTACCTTCTGTTTAAAGGTGTAATCTGTATCTCTGATTCTAATTCCAAATTGCAGGCTCTCTGGAAATCCACTGCAGTCTCCTGAGGTTTCCCAGATAAACCTTGTAGTTCTAGAGAGTTATAAGTTGACTTTTTCAGAGTTTTGAGACCCATTATAAGTCAATAGCCAACATCTACTGGAGGTTTTTGCTGTGGTCTCTTTTCTGCATATCTCTATTTTCTTTGGTGTATTTGCCCTGTTGCTTCTCCAAGGAATCTTGAGGTTGGTCACTTGGTGGCGCTGTAGTTAATAGCTTGATTTTCTTGCATCTTTTTCCATTGAATTCTTCTTGGCTTTTGTTTTTAAATTGCTTTTATGTGAAATATGTGCATCTTTTAAATTTTGCTGCAGGTGAAACGATTTAATGGCTCTTGACTTCTAGATTAATTTTAAACACTTGAAGCATTGTGAAAACAGACTCTTGCTAATAATGATCATTATCGTAATGGCTCAAGGCATAATCATTTACCAGCATTAACCAAGTGATTAAAATCCATCATGATTTTAATTTGAAAAGATTTTTAAGTTCCTTTGCAATTAATGGCTAATGATAATAGTTTTATCTTTGTGACGCCCAAATTGATCATTATACTCTGTAACTTTGTACTTCCACTGCTTGATAGAATCCCACTTTTGTTAACCCAGGCTATATCATGCCTGTTGTTTACCAAGCACATGGCATTCCTTATAGTAGTACTGAATTAGGCCATATGGTGTACCACATAGGGGCAATCGTCACTCTTTTATGGTCCTGCTATTTGATAATTTATTATTTCACTAAGTTAGTGACCTTAACAGATGTTAAGATTAATTACCATGGTCAGTAAAATCTGTAGGGAAGAGGAGGCATTCTAGCCTTATGACTCATTTTTTTTTTTAATCAAAACTAGACATTATATTTATAATGGGGCAGATCTTTTTTAATCTAATGGTTTCATAATTTTGTAATAAGACTTTAAAAAAGTGTCTAATCTTAAATTTAGCAATAACGATCCAGAAATATTCATTCTCAATTGTCAAAAAAGAAAATTAGTGTTAAATTTTTTTCCACAAAGAACCTGTTTCTCAACTTCAATTTTATTCACCAACTCATTATTTCTTTCACTGTATCATGAAAATAATCTTGACCTTGAAGAGTAAGCTACCCAGCAGATTCCACACATGGATAATGACACTACTTCCAAAACTCCTTGAAGAAAGTTAGGAGAGCAAAACCCAACACCAAACAACAACCCTGCTCCCCAAAACAAACAATCTTTGGCAATGGCGAATGGAAAAAACCCGTGTTTCTTAATTGGTACTGTTTCATTTCCAGAAATTTTCCCTAAAGGAAGCAACCAAGTAAATATCTCTTACTGATTGATATTACAGATAAACCTTTCACATACTAACTGATGAATTTTGAACTTTATGACTATGTTAGCTGGTTCATCCTCAAATAGGTCAACATTGTTATTTTCAATTTTCAAAGAGCCAGAGATCCAAAATGGAGAATTAACATGCCCAAGATTGTTCAGTAAGTGGGTAGAGGCATGTCAATTGGCCAATAAAATGTCAATGTGAAAAGTAAATACTTGCTACTAGTCAGTTTCTTTCAGTTTTTTAAGAACTCTAGTTCTTTAGAATGTTAGTGTGTGAGTGGGCCAGGAGATTTGGAAAGGCAGAGGGTAAAAATAATCTCCAATTCAAGTGACATAATTTAAAACTTATACACAGAATTTGCTGCAATATATGAATGAAGTAAAAATCATAAATTTTCAATCAAATTGTAAGCTTTGGTTAGCCTCTCTGAGTTTATGCTATTCATTCATTTATTCGCTGATTTATTTAAAATAGTTGTGGAATACCTACTTTATGTTTTAAGTTTACTTTTACTGAGATAGTTAGTTTACAACACTATATATTTAGGGGTGTAGATTCACACTTCTCTAGATGCATTTATCACAACACATCTATCACCAAAGCACCAACAATCCTCTATCATAGTCCACTGGGTCCTCTCTGGAGCACCAACTTTGTACACAATGTGGGTACAAGCACCACCAGGGTGAATAATGATTTCCGATACTGTAATTGCTTTCCAAAATACTTGTACAACATGCTTAAATAATATGTTTTTGTATCAGAAGACAAAAATGGAATTTAGCACTGAATACTAGAATGGAAACAATCATAAAACAGATTTAGATAAAGAAAATGCGTTTCAGAAAAAAAAAAAAGTTACTTCCTCAAGCTCCCACAGCTTAACAGTGGCAAAAAAGAAGTTGAATACAATGTTTTTGAATTCATCCCATTACAGTACTGCTTCCCAAAGACCTTTTTAACAACTCCTTTATATATCAAATTAGGAATTTCAATCCCCCAAGCTATATACAGTAAGTGTATGCTGAGATAATGGATGTTTTTTCTAGCTACAGGATAACAGTAGGATGTAATAATGATTTTATATTTGTATTAATATCCATTTCAATATAAATTATCCAGTAATAATTTATGTAACTTAAACTATGCTCCCTGGGTTTTATGACACTTTAGTGACAACTCTAATGCATTTATGGAATGAAATTTTTCCCTTTTCAAAAACAGAAAAGAGACAACAGCCTTCTACAAGAATCAGCAGCTACAAATTTATTATATGGTTACAGGTTTTTTAACTTCTAATAAATTTTTTTTAAAAGTGGTTTGGTTGTTGATGCTCTTGTTTGAATTCCCTGCAATCGTTATTTAGCATCTTTTGGCCAAGTAAAGCTTACAGGCTCAACATTTGATATTGTGAAAAACATTTTTTCCTTGTTAAGGTGTTTTTAATACTCATTTTAATCTCTTAAAATAATTTAAATATTTTTAAATAATTAAAATAATACATGATGACGAAAATGGTGCTAAGACAAAAGACAGAGCCTGAAGAACAAAATGGAGGATCATGACACACAGAGACAGGTATCCAGCTGCTGCTCCATTAAAGCTTGCGTGTAATTGTCTGACCACTTATCTGCTCAATTTCCTGTTAGCCAGACATGATCACATCAATTTCCTTTACAAGAAACTATTACACAGTTACAACTTTGAGGGGGAGCAAATTCATTTTAGATTATGAACACACCAGGATCTTGCATTAATTGACCCTTCCACAAGAAAGGAATAACAGTGACCACCACGTTTGGGAAGTTTAATTGTGAAGAATGTAGAGCATGTGTGGTACCTCACAAAAACATCAGAAATTAAACCATAGGGTTCTTTTGCTTTTGCTTTGTTTTGGTACTTCACAGACAGAAATTTTGCCAAAGGAAGAGAATAGTTTTATTTATTTTTTTAATATCCAAACAAAAAAAAAAAAACGGTCATTTTTATAGCCATACTACTTCTTTATAGCCATACTACTTCTCAACCAGGGATAACAACTATACTGCTATGTTTAATGATTCATTTTTTCTTTTAGCACATTATTAATTTCTTCATAAATATGCTACAGCTCTAGAGAAAACACTATGTTTGTCTGGATTTGCACATTATCTAACTAGATTCATAGGCTCATCTCTGTGCTTTGCTCCTTCCTTTGGCATTGTTTCCAGGCTCTTTTGTGATGATGCAAGAAGTGTGAGTCTTCCCTTTGTACTGTGGTGTATTTTCCCATTTATGACTCCAGAAAAATTCATTTTTCCATTCTATGATTAATGTATATTTGAGTTGTCTCCAGTATTTTGTTGTTGTGGGCAAACTTCTATACAGCAATTTTGTGCATGTCTCCAAGTGTACATGTGCGATTGTTTTCCTAGGTAAGGCACCTAAGAATGCAATTGCTGGGGCAGAAGGTATTGTTTTTCCAAAGTAGTTGTACCAATTACCCACCCACAAGCAATGGATGAGAGCTCTGTTGCTTGAATCTTGCCAAAATTTGATATTTTCCAAAATTTTGACCAAATTAAACAATAAAAAAAGGCAGCTAGTTTTGGTTTTAAATCTCCTCTTTGATTTCTAAAAGATTATTTGTTCATATTTTTTACCATATTTCCTATTGCATTATTCATCTTTTTCCATTGATTATAGATTTTCTTTAAATATTCTAGAGTCTAATCCTCTATGGGTTATGTGTTTGCAAGTGCCTTTTCCCAGTATATGAGTAGTATTTTCTTTTTTTTTTTCATAGTGTACATTATGAGTAGATGCACTTAATTTTAATATAGTCAAACATATCAGATTATTTATAATTTATACTTTCTGCCTTAACTTTTTTCCTTGTCTGGAATTTTTAAAATAAATTCTACTTATTTTGCAGTTTAAAGTTTCATTTTCACTTCTAAGTTCTTGATCCATTTGGAATTGAGTTCTAGATATGATGTAAGGAAGGAATCTATTTTAAAATCTGTACTCATGACTGATTGTACCACTCTATTCTACAACTTTGTGCTTTTTGATATTAAGGAAATAATATAAAGGATGAGAGACTAAAAGAAATCTGATTTATAGGAGTCAACTATTTCAATGCCAGTCAAATTTAGAAATAAGAGAAGCACTTGATCACATATTAGATGAACTTATAAGTATGAGTCTGTTTCTGGGAATTCCAAACTGTCACATACAATTATATTAGTGATCTCCACCTGGGGACACAGCAGTGAACAAAAACAATAAAGTCCCTGCTTTTGTGTAGTTGACAATCTAGTGGAGAGACAGATGACAAAAGAAATACACAGGTAAACTATATAGTATTTATAACCCTCAAAGGGTTATGAATTGCTATAAATAAAGCAATAAAAGAAAATAAAATAGAGAAGGAAGTAAGTAGAGTGGCAGGACTGGAGAGAGAAGACATCGCTATTATATGTAGGAGTCTTCACTACTAAGATGGCATTTGAGCAGACATCTAAAGGAGGTGAGGCTAGGGAGTGACCTCTTTAGATAGCCATTATACGAATAATAAGCTATCAACTGTTGATCTAATTATCCATTCCTGTGTGTATTTCTATGGTTTTATTACATAGTGTAATGTTTAGCTGGAGTATTCTGTCAGGGAGTTCTAGTAAACTTCATGTGTTCCTGACTGACCACTTAATTTCTTATTTAAATATCAAAATCAATTTGTCAAGTTTAAAGACAAAACAAAACAACATCAAAAAGTTACTTGAATTTTTTTTTTAAAGATTTATTTATTTATACATACAGCTGGGGTACAGGCCAGAGGCGAGGGGCAGCGAGAGGGTTCACCAGAGACAGAGCGGGGAGCAGAACAGGCAGATCAGAAATACACTGCTGAGGGGAGCAGCGGGCGAGGCAGGAGAGGTCTGCCGCACCATGTGGGATTCTCCCTGGCCGGGCGTCGAACTCGCATCACCACTGCCGACAGCTCCACAGCGCAGCGCTCAACCGCTGCGCCACCAGGGAGGCCTGAATTTTCATTAGGTTCACATTTAATCTACAAATTAATTCAGGAAAAACTGACTTTTATCGTATCCCTAATTTTGACTATGGCCATGTATTTAGCTCTTCTTTTTATGATCTTCAACTGATTTTATACATTTTTCCATAAAGGTCTTAAATATCTTCTCTTAAATTTATTCTTAGATATTTCATTATTTACTTCTTTATAATATCACTTCTAGTCTATGGGATGCCACATTATTGTGGCAAAATACATAAAACAAAGGTTATAATTTTAGCCATTTTGAGCATACAGTTCATTGGTATTCAGTTAATTCATAACGTTGCACAACTAACACTGCATTTACAGATTTTTTTCACCATACCTAACAGAAACTGCACTCATTAAACAATAACTTTCAATTGTCCCATTGGACCTAGTCTAGGTAACTACTATTTTATTTGTTGTCTTTTGAGTTTGCCTGTTCTCAGTTGTTCATCTGAATGGAACCATACAATATTTGTACTTTGGTGTCTGGCTTATTTCATTTAGCATAACATTTTGAAGATTTATCTATGTTGTAGCACATATCTGAGAATCATTCCTTTTTAAGGCTCAGTAATATTCCATTGTTCAAATATTTGTATTTTTAGTTCATTCATCTGTTGATAAATGTTTGAATTATATTCATCTTTTGACTATTGTAAATAATACTGCTATGAACATTAGTTCAACAATCTGAATCCTTGCTTTGAGTGTATTTGCCTGGTAATACAATAATTCTGTTTTGAGGAATCACTAAACTGTTTTCCAGAATAGCTAAACTATTTTATATTCTAATTTTTAGTGCAAGAGCATTCCAATTTCTCTACCTCACCAATACATTTTATAAAAGGCACCCTAATGGGTGTAAAGTGGTATTTCATTGTGGTACCTCATTGTGGTTTTGCTTGGAATTTCCCTAGTGACTAATGATATTGAGCATCTTTTCATGTGCTTAATGGCCATTTGAATATCTCTTTGGAGAAATGGATATTCAAATCTTTTAACCATTTTTATGAGGTTGTTTGGATTATTATTGAATTATAGAGTTTTTATGTAAGGCAATTATTTTCTGTTTTCAGTATGTGTAACTTCAAAAAAATTTACTCCTTTTTACATATAACAATAATACAGAAAATTACAAAATCATTAATAAACAGTTTGAAGAATGTTTACAATGTGAACACATTTATGTAACCAATACCCAGATCCAGAAACAAGTTATTTCTCAAGTACCCTAGAAGCCCCCTTACTCTTTTCCAATGACTACTCATTCTAAGACTAACCAATATCCTATTTTTTTTCTTTTATTCTTTGGTACATGAATATATGTGAAATGATTCCAATATTCTGATTTCAAATACCATACATTATATTTGCTTGTTTATTAAAAAAGGTCATAAGCTATACATATGATCAGCATTAATATATATTGCCAAAATTTTTCTAAAGGATTTGCCTGTCAAACAGGTTTACTCTTCTTAGAAGAATAAAAAAGAATAATTCTCTAATGACAATTTCAGGATCTGCAACAGGTGATTAAAAGTTGGTAAGGACACTACATATTTCTGAGCAAAGGGCCCTTCTAACTCAACCTCAATCATACCTGTTCAGAGAATCAGTTGTGATTAAAGCTTAGCCCTTTTTTGTTACTGCTTTTAGTTCTTAGTGGAGAATTATTGAGAAAGAGGTGAATTATAGAAAATTGAGATTTTTAAGAAAAGTCACAAACAGCTTTATAATTTTTTTTATGTTAAAGGAGGTGAACTATGCATCTCACACAAGTCTGGTTTTTAAGATACTAAGTTCTTTCAAGGCCAAACAATCTATATGGGAACAAAAGAAGATTCATGGACTGTTCCCTGCCCACATCTCTAACTTTATCTCTCTTGTTACTCCCTGAAACCGGCTGTACTCCTGCTGTTCTGAACTGATTTCCTTCCCCCCAAAGTTACCATGTCCCTTTGCTTCTACGTCTTTGACCAGACTACTCTGCCTCTGTCTGGAATGCCCTGGACCTGCTTCCTTCTTCATCTCTTTCTTCCTCCTCCTCCTTCACCTCACTCACACTCATCATCCAGCAACTGGTTCAGGCCTCATTTCCTTCACAAAGCCATTTGTAAGGAAGTGCCCTTTTTTCTGTGCCTCTATGACCCCTATTTTAGTCATTACTTTAATCTATGCTGTGATTGCCTGTCTACTTTTATATTTCCCCAGCTATAAGTTAGCAATTTGAGGGCAAGAAATGTGTATTTTTCATCATGGAACTATGGAAATTCAATCAATATTTGTTGTATAAGCAAATTTTTTATACCCCCTGGGTATCACTGTGATGACTACCCATTGCCAGGTTAAGGTGAGTTGTCCTGAAGCCTGAGGCCCTAGGTTTTCTGGGGAGTTGCCCTTTTTCCATGATAGTCTCTGAATTGTGATCCCTTATGGCTTTGAATATTTTCTGCCAACTTCTAGTCAAATTACAATAGACTATTGCATCCCATGCTCAGAAATCTAAGAGTTAACATGAGAAGAATCCATGTATTCGGAGATATGTGCTTCTGGAAATCTCCCTACCTGTCCAAGGCAATGAAACCTATTTCATTCAGGATGTGTAGGATGGAAGTCCTGTTTTTGATTTAGGGAATTTTCATGAGCTGCCTATACCTTATTTGTGATGAAGATGAGATTATACCAAGTTTAAATTTTGTGCTCCCAGGTAAAGGCTAAACAAATAATAAAATGAAAAAAAATAATTTTGTGCCTTGTAGAATGACTATGATATAATAGCTTTCTTTTTTCTGCCAAGTCATGAGGTAGGATTTGAAGTTTTATTCTTTGGCATTTCTGCCTTAAGCAAAAGCAACTCTCCCTAACCCAAAAGATGCAACCACCTCTTTTGCTTGCCATTGTAGGGTACAAGGATAGTTTGCAAAGTTTTCCCTGTTTCTTTCTGGTCAGAAGCTGGCATCTAAATGACTTCTCTGGTCTCCTCTTATCACTGTTGTTGTGTTCTTCCACTAGGGTGTTGCAACCTTTACTTCTCTTGCCTCAGTAGAGCATGTGATTTGGTGAAACTGTATCAGCAATGACATCATCATGACATTCACTTTGGTAATTGAAATCTTAGGTTATCAATGGAAGCACTGTGAAAAATCATACATGGTCAAACCCATTTAGGTCAGAGAATTTGTACAGTATGAGGGCTAATAATTCTCAAAGGCCATGCTTCATAGAATGTAAAGAGAAACTTAAATACTACATTCTTGAGTTCAGCACTGCTATTAAACATTATTTCTCTTGGAGGTTGGCCCTGAGAAGGAATTGATACAAAATCAAAGATAATAAATGATGGGATACATTCTCTTTAATGATATATTACATCAGATAAACTTAACTCAGAACTAATTGTTCTCAATCTTGGCAGGCCACTGAGTTTTAAGTATACCTATTGAAATGATAGGAATGAAATAGCCCTAAAAGCATTGATAGCTGCTTTTGAATCAGTGGAATGTGTTTGTTTCTTGTACAGCTCTGCGAGTAGAGCTAGATAGAGAACTCCCAGACAAGTTCTTCAAAAACTGAACAGGGGACTATAATTCCATAAAACTTCAGAGGTACCATTTAGTCTCACCTTGACAAATCAGCCATATTTAAATGTTTATCAAATCTTTGCTCAGAGATTCTTCGCAAGGTTTTATAAAGTATCAGGCAATGGGTCTAATTATAGATGTAGGAACTACCTAAATGTGTACATATGAAAGCTGACACAAGACCCACTTGCTCTGAAATGCCCTCTTCACTGCCTGCTGAGAAGACCTAGAAATCGCATTCTTTGAGAGATTTCTTTGGATTAAGATACAGTCACTAAAGGGATGACTGAAGGGGTTCCCACTAAAGCACAATGATGAAAGGAGAAAGAAGCAGCCCTAGTCCCCTCACATCCAACTTACTAATAATCAGCACAGTATCAATGTATTGGTTTGATTTGGTGTGGCTCAGTTATAGTTCTGTGTGTAATTTATTGGAATTATTAGCTGTCATCTTGAAAACCAGGAAGTAATCAGAATTGGAAATATTTAGTTCTGCTGCTGCTTAGAAATGTATTCTATTAACATTTAATAAAGTTTAATAAGTTTAATAAAAACACCAAAACCACAACTTGAAGCAAGAAAAAACTGCCCCCAAAGAATATAATCCAGTTATGCCTGGGTTAGGAACCATGTGAGGAACAGTTGCTGGGAAGATAAAGAGAATAATAAAAATCAATATTATAATAGTTTAGGGAGTAGAATATGAAGAGAGACAGCACAATTCCTAGACTGCCTTGTGGAACCTCAGACAAGATGTTAACTTTGACCTCTTTGTATTAGTGCCAATATGACCTTCATGTCCCATCAACATTAAGATGAAGCTTTATAAATGCTTTTGTATGATAGGTATTGGAAAATTGTGAGAACAATAAACCTCATCAAATTTCTTAGGAGTTTTTTTGTTGATACCACTGTCCCAGGTATCTGAAAAGCAAATACTTTACTTCATCAATTATGCTTTGATCAAACACTTTCCAAAAATATAGCTAGTTTAAAGATACTTATCTTTCCCTAATTCTCTAATTTTATTCCAAACTACTGATCAAACTTGCAAAGCCAGATTCTGATATGTGCTGTGTTCAATGATCTTGAAAGCCAATGCTGAGTTTAATTTATAACCCTAAAAGGTGGGTTGCTGGAATTCTCTAAAGACTTAACATATCTCTGAGGCAGATTTACATTTTGTGCTTAGGCTTCCCCAACAGGAAAATGTGTGGAATCAAAAACAGGGTGTAGCCATCCATCGTCAGTTATCTTGCTCAGCCTCCTTGTTAGATAGAGTCCTAATCTGTCAACCAAGGCAGTGTTCATGTTTCATTGAAGGGGTTGCTTTTTCCTGAGAGGAAGGGACAATCCTTTTTTCCTGAGCACAAATTATATATCTTGTTTCTCTTGTTACGTTTTGCAATTTTACTTTAATCTTTATCAAAGGAATTTTATAATAGACTCAAAAAATCATAAAAGAAAAAAATCACATCTAACGTTATGATTCTTAAAAATTAAGAAATATGCATTTAACTACTAGTTTTGCTTTTTAAAAATAAACATGATTACAATCTTATCTTTTTGGATAAAAATTGCTAAATAAACAGCTTAAACTGCCCATTTTATCCAGCACTTGTAAAGAAGCTTCAAATAAATGTTCCAGATGTTCTGTTTGATCTGCACTAACAAATAAACTTTCTCTACCCACCTCCAAATCCAAAAACTATAGATAATTAATTCTGGAGGAAAAAGCCAGAAACTCAAATAAGACATTTCAGTGAAAAAAAAAAAAAGTCAAATTTGATACCTTCAAGGGTGGGGGAGGGAGTTATAATTGATGAACAGATGTTTCTAAGTCTAACATACATATGTTTCCTTTAAAATAGCATCCAATTACAGCAATCTGCCAGAATCCCAATTCTACTTTTCTGTGATTTCAAGAATATATTTGTGTAAGGTGTATCTAGGTGTGGGAAAGGAAGCAGAAACAAAAGATCAGGATGTCACCTAATTTTCTGAACAGTGACCCAAGTGATTTTCTTTAAGCCTATATATAAAAAAGTGCTAATTTTAAAAGTCATGATTAAAAAGTAAATGGCATTGACAGGTCCTCTTCTGGTTTGCAGTGTTTGGGTAAAGATCCACCACAGACCACATGTGAAGATTTATACCCATAGGTATGTCACTATGAAACTATTGTCACCTGTGATTGTTGCAAGATTAGGGATCAGGCCTTGGATTCCTTACACTATTGTATGCCGTCATTTTGTAGTCATCCCTACATTACAGAATAAAGACATATCTTAAGAGAATGTGGCCAAACAAACTATCAGTCATGACTTTCAAAGGTAGTAAGTGAAGCATGCAGCATTCAAGCATGATGAGATGGTCAAATCACCAGTAAACAAATTAGGGATGACAATAATTTAGATTATACACCTCAGCTTTTATGCACTATCCTTTCACTAGTCTATCTGAAGTTACATCTTCAATTTATATAACTCTGATCCAACAAAATTTTACAATTCCAGAGAGATCATGAAATGAAAATTCAGGACTCCTTGTATTCCCAGAGCTGATGATATGGCTCTGAAGAAAAGGCAGTTTATAACCTGATCCTGAGAACAGCAATAAAGGGAATTTTGTTGCATAAGTTCACAATAATATTTATTATACTTAATATACTTAATATATTTATATTACTTAATATACTTAATATAGTTTTATTAAGACTATCCCCTTCAGACACCAGCGAAGACTGATTAATTCTCAAATTCTAGGCAGAATGAAGAAGTCTATTTCAATCCATTGTTAACCTTCATTACTTCAGAGACTTCAGTAACCTCACCTTTAAGTGTATATTTTTGTTCCAAACAGACTCCATGTATACCCCCCACTCCACTGAGAGCTAAACTAAGCCTTCTTTGGCTCTTCTCTGATGCTGTATCAACCTGCAGCACTACATCAATGACAGTTTAATCTGCCAAATCAGTTCAATGTATGCAGAACACAAAACACATGTAACAACTTTCTCAAAACTACTATAGAGATAATTGCATAGAAAGGGTGTGCTTTATAAAATAATCTGGGTGGAAGACAAGGAAGAACACAGATCCATAGTGAGTGGCAAGCAGGATGGGGTGTGGATAGAGAAAAAGGGTCAGGAAATCAAAATCCAAGGAAGTAGGGAGATGGAAGACCTTAAGAGCCATGAGTGAAGGAAGAAAAACAAAATAAACATATTCAATCATTCCTTTTTCAAAGGCTGAGTATGCTTCAGAGTATTCATTGTTGCCTCACCTCAGCTAGTTTAGATATATTTGTTTCCAAAATGTGTCACTGAACTTTCTGGATGAAGAGAACTTCAACCTCCACTCCAAATTCACTGGAGTTTTAATAAGGACAGCTGTGGATGTGTGTGTGTGTGTGTGTGTGTGTGTGTGTGTGTGTGTGTGTGTGTGTTAGAGTAAGAATCACATTTTTAACTATTTGAGGATCATACAATGAAATGGGGACCATCAACTTCTCTCATAAAATATCCTCTGAAAAATTTGGTGCCCTGGTTTTGGATTATAATAGGTAATATTTATTGAGGCCTATGAGCCAGATATCATGCTTTTCATTTCACAGAGATCTTGTTTACTCCTTAAACTCTTAATAAAATGTAGAATTTTACAGACCTTCATTCTATAGATCAAGAAACTGAGGCTAAGAAAGACTAAATTTTACCATCTCCCAGCTCGTAAGTGCTTGAGTCAGATTTTTGTATCCTAAAATGCAAACTTGACAAATTATATCTTCAACTGATTTCTGTCTCAACTGTAGTACAACTTCAAATATGAAAGCACAGTCAACAATATCAGACACTTTTTATAAACAAATTGGCCATCTACTCATTATTAGACAGGGTTTGGATTATTTTTAATTACTTAGTGAACATGTCTACTGACACAGTAACATCTCAATGAGAGCAGTGGATTGATTGACCGATGTTTCTGGAGCAGATATGCACAGTCTTTTAGCAGTCATTACAGAATTCTAAAAAAAAGCATTGTCATCTCTAACAAGGGTCTCTATATAAAAGGACCAATTGAGATCCATACGTATAGTTCCCTGAGTTCCTCCTTTTTATAACATTCCTAGTGTCATCATCTAAGGACAAAAACTCTTCTTTACTGTCGGGCTGTCCCTTTTCTCACTCTGCTTCTGAAGTCCATCTGGGCATAGTGTTTCCATAGAAAGCAAGATCCTTCATGTGAGGATCTTTATAAAGCATGCAGAGTAAAAAAATTGAGAGGACCACAATTCAATAAGCAGGGAGAGTTCCAATCTTAATTGGAAATGTCTTCCATATTCTCTCCTAGTCAAACCTACGCATAACACTTGTACAATGAAAAACGTCCTCTGAATGTTGTAAAGTCATAATAGCAATAGAGTATTCAATTCTTGCAAAGGAAAAAACAGAGTGAATTTTTAAATACCTAAATGTTTTGCCCTTAATAAACAGTTTATATTAAAGTGGCACTAAGCATTGGAATGAAATAAATTGGAAAGAGAAAGACAAATACCGCATGGTATCACTTATATGTGGAATTTTTTAAAAAGTCAAATTCATAGAAACAAAGAGTAGAAGAATGGTTGCCATGGACTGTGGGCTGGAATGAGGGGGTAGTGGGGAAAATAAGGAGAGAAAGTGAACAAACTTTCAATCATAGGATAATAAGGTCTGAGGATAGAATGCAAAATACTGTGATTATAGTTGGTAATACTGTATTTTATAATTGAAATTTAGCTTCTAACACAATAGTTTTCTTCCTGGCAAAAGAACTAAAAGCGTTAAGAGTAGAAGAAGATAAACAGAGGTGATGGGTGCATTAATTAACTAGATGGTAGGAACTGTTTCACAATGTATACCTATATCAAATTGTCACATGATACACTTTAAATATCTTACAACTTTGTCAGGTATACTTCAATAAATTTGGGAAAAAATAAGTGCCATTATGTTATTGTTAAATTTTTTGGGTCTGAACTTTATCAAAGTATCTCTGTTCTTAGATAAAATAAATTTTCAAAATAATATATATAAGAAACAAATAATATCTTTTCAGGAAATATTAGCCTAAGGTACCTATTAACTTTTATTTCAACTTTTTTGTATGTCTGATCTCTATCGATAAGCATTGCTAAATTTCTTAGCATCTTAATGGTTTTAATTTAGCTCAATATCTTACTAGTTTTAAAATCAAACACTTCCTAAAGGACATTGTGCTAAATTATTTTTGACTGATTACTTTTCTTTAGCCTCCAAACCAGTACTAAGAATGCATGAACTAAATAGCATTTTTCTCTCATATTTTGTAGATTAAGAAACTGAAGTTTTCATATCAGAATAGTGAGCATAGGGATGAGACCTGAGCTACAAGTCTGAGTGCAGGACCCACATTCTCCCCCACTACATAAGGTGACCTGGCAATATCAGGACATTGGTTTAGTTGCTTTATTAGATCTTTCAAGCCAATAGAATGTTGGCATCTAGCCAAGACCTGCGGAAAACCCTGTACCATGCAGCTGAAAGAGGCTAGAGGATTTGAGAGATAATGCACTAAGTGTCATGCTACTTTGCCCTAGACTGTGAGGACAACAATGTCATTATCTTTCCTAGGAATATAATCATAAAATCATAATTGAATTAGGAAAATTGTTACAAAAGGAACCCAGTGGGCTGCCTAGTCCCAGATCTCTCTCTGGAGCATAACAACCGACATGCAGAATAGTTGGTATGAAAAGCAGTTTAATGGCAAAAACACTGGATTGTCCAAGAAGGGACCAGGCCATTAATCTTCAAAATGTGTATTTGTTCAGCTGCTTTTCCTCTGTGGACCCAACTCTTTTCATCTATAGTGCCAAGGGGTTCATTCATTCATTAATTCAACACAATTTTATTAAATGTTTATTATGAACCAAGCCCTGTGCTAGATGTTGGGATAGCAAGACTGTAAGAGATAGTCATTCCCATCTAGGCGCTTGTAGTTTAGTCAGGGAGAAAAAAAAAAAAGACAAGTAAGTAATTGTAATTCTGGGTGGTGTGTGTAATGAAGTAAGTATCCAGAATGCTCTGTGGCAATAACTAGAAAAGGAACCCAACCTAGGCAGGAGTGGGAGTGTTCAGACAAGGTTTCCTTGGAGGAGATGAGAACCAACATGAGCCCTGGAAGGATGAGAACAAGTTATCCAAATAAAGAGAGGTGGGAAGGAGTGGGTGAGAAGGAAGGGGGAAAAGCATTTCAGAACAACGTACAAAACCTATGGATAAGAGGACAGGAGCGTGCCTGAAGGCCTGTAAGGAGCTCATAGTGGCTACAGCTTTGTGGGTGTGCACCCATAGGCATGCAAATGGGCTGGCAGGTGAGGAAGGTGGAGTGATCAGAAGTGAAGAGAGATGGAGCTGCAGGAGCTGATCAGGTAACAAACAGTCAGAGAAGAACCTTGATGCCATGAATATTTTGACCTGAAAATAATGGAGAGATGATAATGAGTTTTAAGGAAGGAGGTGGCATAATTAGATGACTTTTAAAGGGACATTCTGGAGTCCAGAGAATAATTTGTGGGCAGCAAACCTGGAGGCCAGCAGGTGGGAGAGGAGGCTTTTGTACTGATCTAACTCAATGGTTCTGAACTTGAATGGGCAATAGAATCACTTAAAGGGCTTGCTAAACTAATGACTGCAGGATCTCAGTCCCAAGTTTCTGAAGGGGTAGATCTTGAGTGTGACTTGAGAATGCGCATTTCTAACAAGTTCCCCTGTGATGCTCCTGGCAGACAGTTTGAAGCAATGTTGATTACTAACTCTAAAATTCTGGGATGCTTCCCTACTAAAAAGGAGTTATTCTTTCATGAATACATATTTTATGAAAAAATTACTTTATCCAAAAACATTTTTCATAAGATGAATATAGGCCTATTGATAAATTGAATTCATTATTGCTATCCCAAATCATTCTTATTTGTTCCAATTTTGTTTCTTTTATTTTCCCAAGCTTCATTGTATATGATCCACTAGAGAAAAATCTCATGGTACATCCAGTAATTTGCAACAGGATTAAAAAGCTGAAATGCCACTGAGTTGACTAAATCCTTTGTCTCACTGAAACACAATAGACCAATTGAAGGTTGTAATATTTGGACTCTGATATAAGAAGTGAAACCTTGTAGGGGGAAAGAATTATGATCAGCTTACATGGATTTAAAAACCTACTCCCCTTATTTTGGACTGGAAAAAAAATAGGTTAAGACTGTGAACCATGTACAAACCCAGCAATCACAAATTCCTTTTCTTAGCAAGTATCTAGGAAATAACATTATATCAAGGAGAAACAAAGCCTCTTCAGAAAAAAGAAAAGAAGGAATCCTGTTACTTTAGAACAAGGTTGCATGTCCCTAAGTTTCAGTATAGTTGAAACAAAAGTTCTGTGTTAGATATTTTTTTTATCTAAAGGACAGTGAATCTGAACAAACATCCAATTGTTCCTAAACGTGGACTATTCATCCCGCAGAATTATTTTAGCAACACACTGAGTCTGTTAGTTGAAACACATTGCCAAAGATGTGGTAAAAATAATCAACATGCAAATTTTACCAACATGATCTCTTAGGAGTTTAACTCCAGTGATTCTACATGGACTCCCTTTATTTCATCACTGTCATGCCTGAAGTTTTCCTTCACCAGTTAATTTTTCAGTATCAGCTGTTTTCCTCAAAAAGTCTCACCCCCTTATGCTTGTCCGAGCATCCCAGTTACAGTTCATGAAATCACAATTCCCTTGAAAATGCAAGGATGCCTCCATATTACTGAAAAATGTTAATTACCTAAATCTTAGTACAGCCAAAATAACCAATGAAAAGGACTAATGAAGCTGATTCTATTAAGTCAGGCATTCTCTCTTTGCTAAGTAACTCTGTGAACCCACAATTAGTTTCACCAGAAAAGGATTACAGCATCCCAAGCAGTGGGCCATAATTATAATTACAGGTGTGGTGCAGACTGCAAGAGCAGATGAGCTCATAAGAAACAAAGATTTGCTCTGCTGGATGCTCTATCTTCACTAAGGAACAAAGAGTAGGAGCAAAAATGAGTTAGATCTAAACAAATTGAGCAATCACTGACATAAAACAGAGTGTGTGTTCCTCAGCCAATATATACACCTCTGTGCTATGCCGAACCTCTCTTCACCACCTCCATCCTTTCCCTGGTGGAGGTGAATTTTATTTCTCTGTACTCTCCTGACCTCTTGGTGGGTAGGGGCTCAATGGTTAACAGTATTGAAGCTCTAACTCCCCTCATCTTTTGCTCCCTGGCCCCACCCCAGTCTGTGTTGCAACTACCATAAGAGGACAACAGTCAATGACCTTGACTGAGCATGTTAAGGCTTCATTTCTCTCTCAACCAGAAAACGGACAGTAAACCAACCTTTTCTTTAGGGATCGATGATTAAAGTGATATGCACTGATTTTATTCTTTAGAAAAAGTCCCCTTTGGCCCAACAGTGAATTGGGTTGGATTTTAAGCTAATTGGAGCAACATGTTTTACTTCCTGTCTTCGAGATTAATATAAAAGCAATTTACAGGGCTACCAGCCAAGCCTCCACCGGCAAAATGAATCAGAAGAGTACTGCAATTATGCAAATAATCAAGAAAAGAAAAGAGAGTTACAACAAAAGAACTTATTTGCCTACACCTAGGTAGGGGGATTGTACTCCTTTCTCTACTCTCTGGTTTGGCTGTACTCTCAAAGACTGGTCTACTCCATGTGGGTTGGATGGTGAAGGGCACTGGTGAGGGCTCACAGAGGTTAAGGTTTCAGTGTGGCCTTGCCACACTGAGGAGGATTAGAAGCTTCTTCAGGCAAGCAAAGATTTAATCTGATATGTATGAGCTAACATAGAGCAAGGTTGCTTTTTTGAGAGGAAAGGAGACTATAAGGGAAACTTTTAAAGAACGAAATTTAAAGGAAGATTCATTTTTCCTCTACTGCTTTTGTTGTGTGGGAATCAAAGTCTTAAAACAATATCTTTCATAACAAATTTGGTTTTGGATATGAAGCTGCTAACCTGGAGGGTGACAGTTGATTAAAAGACATGGGTGTGTGGGAGTGAGGGGACGGTATCATTCGTTGAAGTAAGGGAGAGCCTTTAAAAAAATGATGGGCAGCTTTTCCTTAGGATTCTGTAGGCTACAGAGGACCCTGAAAATTGCGTAGAAATAGTTTATTCTCTGCCTTTACTGGCTAAAATCGCATGCCTGTGCCATTTTGCAGACATTGGTTGGCTACATGGAACTTTGAGAACAGAGGAGAAAGTTCAGTGTGTACCAAGAGTGACTGCTCAAAAGGGGGATGGCAGCAAGCTCGACCTTGACATTGCAAGGAAAAGAATCACAGTATTATACCCTCAGGCCAGCAGGACAAAGAAGAATGAGAGAACCAAGCCCCCTGGAAGCTATTAAAGATTAGAGTCATTGACAGGCAAGCTCCTTTCAATAGTGACTTCTGTTTCCCAGGCCTGCCTGACAGGCCTTTTGGTTAGTTTTCTCAGGATCCTGCAGAAAGGGGCCTAACGCAGGAGGCAGCGATCCCGGCCAACTGAGCAAGTGCGTCAGGTCTCCTGGAAATGTCAAGGCACCAGGTTATGTTTCCCTGCCTCTGTGTGGGAGGGCAGGGCAGAGACAGGCCTTGGCACTTTGAAAGCTTTATCTTTCCCAGTTGTTTACTTGACTCTAAGTTACTGTGAAAAGAAGGCGCCCCGTGAAATCGCCTGCCGCCGCCCAACCTGGGGTCCAGGGAAGAGCCCAAGCTTGGGGCAGTGGGAGGAAACCTAGAGGCACGGGTCTTTTGGACAAGCCTTTTAGGGTGTGTGACGTGTAATGACATGGCAGGCTGCGTGGAAACAGTGTTTGATGCAGGATAGGTAATCAGATAAGGTGTCTGGCTTTCAGACACAGCAGCAAACAGTTCATAGCAATATTCTGCAAGAAGTCATATTTGGGTGGGATTTTTGCCTAGTAAACATTAATTGGAAATGAATTAACAGTAATTAACAGGAAATGTTTCTGAAAGGCTTATAAAAATATTGCCCAGTGAAAAGTTTAAAACAGAAACAAAGTGCACAGAAAGTAAGGGTTGCCCTTAATTTAACCACTAGCACCAAAGGTTATGCTTTCCAATACTGTTTATTTCAAATGCTTTGTTGATAGTGAACAGTAAAAGGCCTCTATAGGTGAGAATTATGTTCTTTTTCCAGATCAGTGCATTCTCACATGCATGGATCTGGGAGAACAGTCATTTGAGAGCTTAAGGCCCAGCATTTCCCTTGATCTCTAGCTAAGCCTAAACTACCGTTCAGCATCAGTGTTAAGGGAGGAAGGAGTTAATTGATATGGCTTTTGAAGTCCCTTCTGAGATTCCTTGACCATAAGGATTAATCTGTATTTTTCCCAAGAATATATTGCATGTCATTTTTAATTTTTTTGCATCTTTTTATATACTTTTCACTGGCCTAGATAACCTAGCATTTTATATCCAAGGTGAAAGGAAAAAAACTTTGCTGTGGACATTACAAAACTCAGCTTTTCTCTTCTCAAAACTGGCTTCTCTTTTATGTGCAATAATTAAGAGCATCTGCTATGTGTCATTAAACACAGCACCATAAATATAAAATGAAATCACCTTTATTACTGACTTTAGTTACTTCTAATGATTAATGTGCCAAGTGTTTTAATTCTTTCATTCCTTACAACTCTGAGGTTCTGTCCTATTACTATTACCTCACTTTAAAGATGAGGAAATAGAGGCAAGAAAAGATAAAATCATACAGACAAAGGGGGAGAGAAGTTAAGATTTGAATCCAGGGGCCTCCCTGTTGGATGATTAAGTCTCAGCACTATGAAGCTATTTGCAGCTACTACAGCACAAGTTCAATCCCCGACCAGGGAGCTGACCCACGTGGCACAGCCGACCTCACTTGTCTCGCCCACTGCTTCCCTCAGCAGTGTATTTCAGTCAATCTGCCTGTTCTGCTCCCCACTCTGTCTCTGGTGAATCTTTTCACCCCCCCCCCACCTCTGGCCTACACCCCAGCTCTTGTATGCATAAATAAATAAATCTTTTTAAAAAAGATTTGAATCCAGCCAGATCTATGTATTTGAGTTTTATGATATAAGAAAATGCTTTATGTTCCAAAGGTTTTCTCTGAGTGATAACTTTGTTTTCTTCCCAAACTCAACCCGGAACTGATATTTTATTTATTTATTTTTTAATTGTTATTTTTATTTATGTCTTTTACATTACTGTATATTCCCCGTAGGTTTCCCACCACTAATTCACCCATGTACTGTCACCACAGTACCCTGTGCTCCCCTCTCCCACGTTCTGAGCCCCAATCCTCCCCTTTCTCGCTGATTGTCGCTCTTGTATTTGGTTCTCCTATATTCCTGTTATAAGTGAGACCATTTGATATTTTTCTTTTTCCTTTTGGCTTATTTCGCTGAGCATGATCCCTTCTAGAGGAACTGATATTTTAAACTAGGGTTGATTTTACTCTTCTGGTCATAGTAACACAATCAGACTTTTTTGTGAATAACTTTGCTGCTCCTTTCGGTGTGAAATAGAGAGTACTAAAATTATACAATTTATATACTCATTGTTGTCTAATATTCTGATCTGTTACCTATGGGAGAAATTTGCATGTGACACTTAACTTCCAGAAGCAGTAAATACATGACACTTGGAGAACGAGTGACAATTTAATGGGAAGGGCAGGTATGGAGGTGTTTTTGTGTTGCCTTCATTATTTAACTACTTCCTGCCTTCTGATGTTTTCAACAAAGCCTTCTGATGTTCCACCCAGAAGGAGTAAGAGGTAAAGCCTCTTAGAAATGGGTCACAGGTTCTATGTCTCTGTAAGATATAGCATGACACATTTTCAATAGGTTAACTAACTGATCGCTATTAATAGAGGGAGAGGATATAAACATTTCTTTTAGGGGATGAGATAATTAAAGACTAATAGAGTTAAATAACTTGTCTTAAGTTCTTTGACAAGGCAAAAACCAGAATGTCATTATGCACTCTACATCTTCCTCCCATAAACAGTTTCTAAGCAGCAACATGAAAATATCTTCCTATATTTTTGAAACCACTAAATTTTCTTACCCCTCCAGATACAGTGATGCTTTTGTGCTCAAAATCAGTCTCTAAGTTTAAATGGACAATTACAAGCTTGTTACAGGCATCCTAGTTCATCAAGGCATCAACAGGCTTTCTGTAATGTTATGGGAAAGCCTCTGAAAGTCTTGGTTTTCATTCTTGCAGTTAATTGTACTCCTTAATGTGGAAGAATATACTACTAGTAGTATTTCTCAACTAACAAAGAACTTTAAAAAAAGTCTTCACTGTTGTGTCTGTGCTGGTATTTTATTTTTGATGGTCTTTAATAACAGACAAAGGTGGTTGATGGCAAAAGGCCTCTAGGCACATACCTAACAAAGCCTCCAGGCCTTTCCTCTTACCTAATTCCATAAGGATCTGTCATGTTTTATTGGCTTCTCATTGGTTAGTCATTGTACAGTCTGGCACCACAGGGCAATTTCACATTTTTGAAACAATAGTGTGAACAAAGAAAGATCAGATAATTCTTGTTTTTGCATTTGTTTTCAGTGCTTGTAAAATAAAAACAAAAATCCCTATACAGTCAAAACAATTATATATTGCCTCCTGTACTGGTTCAGTCTTTTGGTCAAGGCCATTATATTCATGACCCAGATCTGAGAACTTCAGGTGGGAGGAGAGGTGTCACTGAAATCACGAGGATGGACTATTAACTTGAAGAAGAGAAAGGACAGGAGTGTTCATTGGAGGGGGAACAGCTAACTGGCAGGATGATTAGGCAGGTTGATAGAGTGCTGCAGTTATTTGTGTTGTGCGTCTGTGCCACACGGCCTATCACATAGTGCATTGCTGTAGGCAGGCTCTGGTATACTGACATAGGCATTTAGCACAATGAAAGTTAAGAATCCCAACTCAGATTTTTTTAATATATATTTTCCCCCAGGTAATCAGTTGAAGATTTATTCCTTCTTCCAGCCTAAAGAATGAAACATCAATAAGTGTTCCATTTCTCTCCATCCCCCCAAGTTTTTAGAATAATTGTCCTTTGTTTTCTAGTTCTCTTTAGGTGAGAACATTTTAATTTCAAATGTTTTAATTTAGCACCTACTATGTACCAAACAATGTATGATTAGAATCTAGAAACAGAAAAATTTCCCCTGATTTTCAAAAACTTATGATCTCAGTGCTGGAAAAGGCACTTGTTTTTAATATTCTAGGTCATATTTAAAATGTAAGCTTGAGTGTTACAAATTTCAGATTTAAATCTTTTATATTGGATATATTTTAGAGTTTTCTAGAAAAGGGGTAAATGAGATTTGATAAATCCATTGCTGCTTCTTATTTTGCCAATAAACAACTACAGTTTTTAATATGTAATTATATCTTCTTAAATCAGTGATTATGTATTGATTAGTTTTTCCTGGGTAATAAACATAAATGAATGTTACTTATTATGAAAATTAGTGTTTTAATTAGTTTTTTTTAAACAAAGTAGGTCCAATACTAAACTGCAATATCCTCCCAGAACTTGGAAACAGCATATATTAAATTGCCAGGAATAAGCTTTACAAATGTCCAATATTTTATAGACCTATTCTGGATCTCAGAATAGGTCAGCTCTGAAATTCATAGCTCAGAACAGGACAGTTGCAGCTTCCATCTCAATTTAGTCACATTACCAGAATCTAGGAAGAAACTCAAATATTTCTCAGCAGGTTCACCTGGAGACTTTTCTCAGTTGCTTTGAAGGTTTTGAGTAAAGGGACGTTACTGAATTATATGTAAATCATGATTTCCCAGACACCAAGGCTAATTTCAGTTTATATTAGAAAGTCCGAACAGTAGTTGGGTGGACTTTTGGAGGGTAGCCTTAAAAATGAGAGGGATGCATGATGAAATTCCCTGTCATAATTGTATAGACGTTTAGACAGGAGAAGAAACTACAAAGACATTAATATTTGATGTATTGATTCTCATAAGTATGTATTTAGTGTGGATCTTCATTCACATCTAAATTCATTTTCATGGCTCTAGTTGGGGGCCTTAATCTTTAGCCCTATCTTTCAACAACAAAGAAAAATCTAAGTATTGCCACTGACTTCTAGAAGCCACCAGGAATACACAACATTTTCAGTCTTACATATGGTTTTCAGTTTGCTAGTTGCATTTACATTTGTCACGGGCTTTGTGAAGTATTGATATCTGTATCCACACAGGAATATTGTCTTTTTTTAAGGTTTCTGAATATGCCACCTTTCTCTCAAAAGAATTTAAAGCCGCTTATATAAAATATATCCAATAAAGTTTTTTACTTCAAGGCTTAGCCCAAATGCAAGAAGTCTTTATTTTTAGGGTCTATATATTAAGTAATTATGCAAAACATGTGAAATAACTCAGAGTAGCAGATAAACAGCAAAAATAAAAATTACTTTCTGTGTTGACTTTGCCCTGGTGTTACTGTCACAGTTGTAATCAAGAGGAGTCTGCCACCTGAAACTGGGCAGAGCTCCCTGGGTTAGCCAAAGTCAGTACAACACACCCAGGAGTGTTGTCAGAACGCCCTTGATTTCACCACCCCTGGGTGTTCACAGAGAAAGGATGGCACTGAAAGGTATGCAGTCAAACAGTAATTGTTAGATGTCATCTTCTGCTGGGAAATAATAAATTGCTTTCATGCCACCTTTTATAGACACTATAGCTTCCCTGTAAAAAACAGTAACTCCTTAAGTAGTAGACCAAGCACATACTTTCTACCATTTGACTTTTTTAGGGTTGTGCAGTCTTTCACACTTGAGATTGTAGTTTGGATACATTTCAAAGGAACACAGCCAACTTGGCATTACGAAAAGCCTGGCCAGCCAACCTGGACCCTTTGAGAATATGATTTTCTAGTTTCAATTTTTCAGGGCCTTGTCTTCCCCTCCTATTTCCTTCTCCATTATATTGCCAGTGTTCATGGTTTATGAGTGGTGCCAGCAGAATTGCTGGCTGAAAAAAATCAGGAAAAGCATAATCAGTTCCAATTGAAGGTCACTAGGCATATAGATGAAAGATATAATGAGGGAAGAATTCTGGTTTTAAATTAATTTGTAATAGGTTTTTAGATTTCAAGACACCACAATATATTTGAATCTTATTATTAAAGATAAAATGTGTTCAAGTGAATCCTTTTTTTTTTTAAAAAAAAAAAAACAGTTGGTAAATAGCTGTTTTCCTCCAGGTGCCATCACTGATTTACAGCTCTCAAAGAAGTTTTTCTACTTTCTACCTACCCACTGACTCATCAGCCCTTTGTATCTGACTTCCTTTTGCACCACTTTGTTGTGTCAGGTGTCACCAAGGTCACTGATGTCTTAGTAATTGCTAAATGCAGTGAATTATTTGCTGAGTCTCTGCTACAGTTGGTCCTATGGATCATTTTACTTCTTGAAGCTCTCCCTATAGTGTCCATAAAGCTATATTCCTTTAGCTATTATTGTATTATTCAAAAAGCTATATTCCTTTAGCTATTTTTGTATTATTCTGACCATTATCTTTTTCCACCCACACAATGTTGCCATAGCCCTGGATTATGTCCTCCATATGCTACTCTTCTCCTTTTGGGTGATTCACCCAAGTAAAATTACTCATTTTGATTTGTACTAATATTTGCTATTTGTTAATGACTCCCACATACAGCAAGTTCTCAAATAGCATCATTTACTTCAACATTGTTTTGTTGTAAAGTTGGTGAGAAAAAGCAAAACCAGTTCCCATCTGGGGACATTATCTGTGTGAAGTCTGCACACTCTCCCCATCTCTGGTTTTCTGTAGGTGCTCTGGCTTCCACCAACACCCAATGATGTGCATATTAGGTTAGTTAGTGTGTCTCAGTTGTCCCAGTCTCACTGAGTGGGAGTGTGTGCGTGAGTGCACCCTGGAACGGAAGGGTCTCCTGCGGGGTCGGTTTCCACCTTGCACCCTACATTGCTGGGATAAGTTCTGGCCACCCATAATTTTGAACTGGAATAAGTGGGTTGGAAAATAAATGAGTGAATGAAATAGGCTATTGTTTAATATACGGAGTTTTATTTGGGCCTTTATTAGAAGTTTCATGATGTTTCTGTAACCAAAAATATCCCATAGAAACTTAGCTCTCATTTGTATCAATTAGCCTACGGTAAAATTGGTTTCATTAAGTCAGTTCACACAAAATCACAGCTTCCAAAAACTATGGACAATGTTAATTGAGAACTTACTGTATATATCCACTCCCAACTCTCCTTCAAGTTTTAGATTTTCAGTTCCAGTTTCCTATTGGTCATTGTCACCTACATGGTTCACTGGCCTCTCAAACAAAATTGACCATATTAAATTCTTGTCTTTCCCCTTTCATTGGCTCCTCTCAGTACATGCTCTTTACTTTAGCATCTGCACAAAATTATAAACCCAGAAATTAACTTTACCTTGCTAAGTTGTCTAAATTGTCTAGGTTTGTCTCCAAATACTTGAATAAATCCTCTACTCTATTCCTATTATCATGACATTGGTTCTACTCTTCATTTTGCTTTGATGAATGTAATATTTTTCTAATTGTTTTCACCCTCAAATTGTTTCGTCCTCTCAGATCTGTCCTCCACAACACTATCTGAAGGACATAACTAATATGCAAATTTGACTCACATTGCTCCCTTGCTTAATCCTTTTTAACAACTCATCAGCTGTACTATCCGATAGGCTTTATAAGATTATATGTAAGATTCTTAATATGAAAATAATGCCCTCCAAATTGTATCCTACTGTTCTTTCTCTTTATTCTTGGTACTACGCTAAATTTCCATGTTATTTTTCCCTGAAGAGGCTGTTTCTCACATGTAAGGCCTTTTTCATAAGGTCTCCTATTCTTGGAATGTACTTTTCTCCTTTCATTAACAATAGATAACTCATACTAATTCTTTAAGACTCATATCTGCCATTACAATGCCAGGAATCCTTCTTTAATACTTCCCAAGCAAGATTATACACCTTTCCTTAGCGATCCTCTAACACTGTGTCCACTATGTTAGTGTGCTTTACATCACAAAATCATTAATTTTTAACTTTTCTATTTCAACTACTAAGTGAGCAACTCTAAAATCAAATTGTTTCATATTCCATATGGCTTCCCCAGGACATAGCATATAACAGCCACACAGCAAATGTTTGGTGACTACATGAAGTCAATTGGATATTGGAATATGCCTTACCTAAGACTCTTGGATATTAGTATATCTTGATTTATCATTGTTAGATTTTTAGTTCTTAATGATTTATCTCAAGTATTAATTAGTTAAGACTCCTTAACAGTTACTACTCTTTAAAAAAAACTATAATAGATCTTGGAAGTTTTAACTCTTCTTTCTCATCTGGTTTAATCCTTCAAGATCTTTAAGCTGTATATTCTCTGCCAGCACCCTGAAATCCTGTTTAAAAAAAAAAAAAAAGGAAAGCAAGCTTAACATATACCTCTAGTTTATAGTCATGCCAAGTTCCTTCTGGGATGTTAAGTTGTCAGCACCAAAGTACTATAACTCATCATCCCCAGTGAATGAGAGGAAGAGGTGGTGTGGAAAGAATATCCTGTTTTGCAGAACCTCAATGACTAAAGTGTTGTCATCTCACATTATTTTTTTTTTCTCATTAGTGTATAGGTTTAGCCTATGCTAACCCCAATACTACATGGTTGACTTGGGTCATTTATGCAAGAAATCTGAAGCATAATAAAAGCAGTTTAAGTGAATTCCTTGTTTCATAGCCCAATCCTAAGGTGTAATAATAGTAGAACACAAAACAGTCCTGGATCTCACAAGCACCATCTCCCAATCCCTGAAGGTGTTAGAATGGTGCGACGCCAATCCTGGTGACTTTTTATTAGCCCTGCTATTTGAATCACTGTATTACCAGAAGTAATTTATTTCTATTTTAGAAATATACTTAGTTTGAGAACATTAGCCTGTATAACAAAGCAAGTTGTCATTAATAACAATACTAAGTTCTACCAGCAACTTCAATGCCTGCTATGTACCAACCAGGTAGTAAATGCTTTATATGCTTTCCTACTTAACCTACACATAACATTCTAAAGTAAGATCCACTATCCCATTTTTAATAGGTAGAAATCAGAGGGAATAAGTAACTTGCTTGAGGTTATATAGTTGGTTAAGAACCTAAACTTAGGTGAATAAAATTTTCTGTTTCAGTTTAAGTACTCTAAATCTCCCTATTCTTTTTGCCCAAATATAGCTTTTGAAATTTGATTCTTACAGTGCAAAAGTCAAATTTTAAAAGTTTTATTTTAGATCTTTTGCACATTTTAGCTTTAATAACTATGCATTGAAAGTATATTGATATGCTTGAAAGTCATATCAAATTCTTGAGTAAAGGGTCCATTTATTACAATCAGTATTTCACTTATTATTATCAGTATGTCAGCAATAATAAAATATTGGTATTTATTATTTGTTTTAAGAAGTAACAACAATAAATATTCTCATTCATAAGGAAGGGTGAGAAATATCTCTTGCTTTCATGATTCTTATAACTTGTTTGGGTACGTCATTCCCTATGTTTGTGATGTCGGCTTAGCAAGTTGCTAGTGCTTATATTTATGGCTCTTCAGCTGAATTTGATTTTGATCTATGAAATGAAAAGATTGGAGGAGTACTAACTTTGCATTGCTTGCTTACTTGTGTAACATGATTTTATCGAACACATAGGGAAATAGGGAAAATTACTTAAGAAAAGATGACATTAATCTTTTTTTAAAGATTTATTTATTTTATGCATACAAGCTGGGGTACAGGCCAGAGGGGCAGGGCAGTGAGAGGGTTCACCCGAGACAGAGTGGGGAGCAGAACAGGCAGACCGTTGGAAATATACTGCTGAGGGGAGCAGTGGGCAAGGCAGGAGAGGTCTGCACACACCATGTGAGAATCTCCCTGCAAGGCGTCAGTCTCTTTTGCGGCTCCTGACAGCTCCACAGCACAGTGCTTAACTGCTGCGCCACCAGGGAGGCCAAAAGATGACCTTAATCTTTAGACCACTTGAAAATTCTGTATGATTTCAAAGTCTGTAGGATCCTTCCCTCTACAGAAACTCACTCAGAAGAAGCAAGTCTTAAAATGGGAGACAATTATCGTTAAGAACTCCAAACTGAAAGTTCTAAATCCTCGAATCTTTCTAATAAAAGGAGACACACACTCCTAAATAAAGTTTTTTTTCTTTTTGAATAAGATGGAGGTGATTTTACCTTGACAAAATGTTTTGAATTTTAATCCTTCTGTTTTAATAAGTCATTTGGCTAAATCCTTTTTTTTTTCTTTCTTGCAATTTTCTCAAGTTCATCTTGGGTATATAAGATTGTCTTCTACAGTATTAGATTAGAATGTAATTAATTATACCTTCCTGAATATTATAATCTCTAAAAAATAGAGATGAAAAAGATGAGAGTACTATGATGAGGTGAGCTTATGTTTTTTTCCTTTAAGAAAACAAAACAGATATTTATTATAGGGACACATAGTTATAACTTTATAGAATTATGTCAAGGTATAAATCAGATTGCAAAGAAATATCCTATCAACATAATACTTAGAGTCAATCAAGTATGCAGATACAATTTTATGGGATACAACTAATAACTGTTGTTTTGTTCAAGTACAACTTTTGAGTTCACTTAACCTAGCCATGCTATGTAAAAAGACAAAGGAGGCAGTGAGAACTTAGCTGGGTTTCAAACCCATAAAGCTGGCTGGCTCTCAACAGTATGAGTCACTCAGTGATAAAGGCATCCAGTGATTTTCTCCAATCATTCATTGTTAGCCTGGAAAAGATTTGGGAAATTAGCACTGTCCTCACTTTTTTGATGGTGTAGCAAAAGAAAGGCTAATTCATGAAAAAGAGAGAAACCTCTTTCACTTGACATTAGATTTCCTCCTAACTCAAACACAAATGGCATTACTAATAACAAAGCAATGTGCAAGGATGTTAGATGGAGGCTGTGTGCCTTTAATAAAAGGTGATCATCTCTTGAGTATAATAACTAAAGGTTAACCTGGGTAATTTTGAGTTTACCTCCAATCCAAGTCCTTCTTGTTATCTTTTTTTTTTATAAAAGTCCTTCTTGTTATCTTTTTTTTTTTTTATAAAAGAACATCAACAGGATTTTGTTAATTTCCTAAGCAGCTGTGCTTTGTAATGAACTTGACAGTTTCCATTTTTATCCCATAAATGACTTTTTGGCCTAGTTAGAATGCATGATCAGGTAGCTGCAGATTTTTTCTGGCGCTTTAGGGTGAAGAATGCCTACAGTGAGAAAGCACCCTGTCCACCATTTTTTCTCTTTGAAGTTGTTGACAGTCTGTCTATAATTTGGCATAATTGTGAAACCGGCCATGCTAAATTAACCTGAAACTCATAACCATGGCACTAGACAGTATTTACGTCTCTATATAGTACTGATGTCTCTTCCCCAATGCCAGCAGTGCCTCCTCTGAATTCAACCCTGACGGGTTCTTGAGGGCTCAGGTCCATTACACAGTCACCTCGCCAATGGAAAGTGACATAAATTATATGCTGGGGCCTCTTCGGAGATAGAATAAAAGAAACAGGAAATGGCTTAATGATGCCAAGAAATTGTTAATCTCTTATTTCAGGAAATGCTGGTAGGTCATTTGCTCTGACCTGAATGTATATATTTGTCAGACTACACTTATAATAGTTGCAGCCATGACTTACAGCTTCTTTGTCTGGTTCCTTATTTAAAAGCACCAACCTGAGGTTGACAGCTGCCCTTGTCCTCCATGGTGACTTCATAGCTAAAACTTATGTGTGTTTCACTGTGTCTTTAAAAGCAGCCCTTCACTTCTGTCTTCTGGCTGCCAACCTTCACAGCCTGGGCAAAAGTTGTTATTTCTTCTCTATGTTCCTGCTCATGGAGTTGATTTTCAGGGATAATGATTCTAATTCTGGTTTTTGTTCCCTTCCCACCTCAGGTGTCTCTCTCTAATTGGCATAGTCTCCTGATACTTGGATTGGAGGTAAACTCAGTTTACAATCTGGTTTCTGCTAGTGTGCTCATATTATTCTTAGTTTAATAATAAACCATTTTTTGGTTGTTGCTTTTAGCATAATTTGTAAATTACTTCCCAGAGCCACAGTTACTAAATGTCTGTGACCTGATTGTCAAGAAAGGCTTGACAAGCAGAAGCTGCTGCCTGGGGGCTGGAATGTACCACTTCCTGTTCTTTCTCTCCAAACTGAAGCATTCTATCCAAACAAAAACTGAACTTAGTGCACATGTGACCCAGAGTTAGCTTGAAACGAAACTCTCTGGAGATGAAAAACTTTACACATTAACTCCTGGTTCCACTCCATCTACTTACAGTGCCTAAGACCACAAAGAGGGCCTTTTTAAAAGAACCAAAATAAACAAAGAGATGACTCAAGTTATAGACTAAGGCAAACAAGCAACCAGTAGTCATAGATAACATCAGATTGACTGCTGTGAGTTCAGACAAAATGTAAGAGAACTAAGACAATGGCATAGCTCTGCTTAAGTCAACGATCTGACAGTTTGCTAGGACACTACTTGATCCTCTTAGGGTACTTCAGTGTAAGAGGAAATCAGTACTTGGGCCCAAACAAAGGTGTTCATGACCACAAGGGACAGACAGATCCCATGGCTTCACTAAAAAATACTATGGCAACAGAATGTTCTCTGTTATAAAATCCTGAACCTAATCTTCATGCTTTCCTTATAGTTACGCTTTCAGTTTTTCTATCAATAATTCACTTATGATATAATGTAAGCCCCACCAGAAAGGACACTGAGCCAGATATTAAAGTAAAATCTTCCTTTTCATTCTTTTCTTTAGATGAATTAACAATAAGGCATATCATGAATGGAAGCAAGAAAGTATAAGTCAATAACTGAGGCGGCTTCCCTTAAAATAGCTGATGTTTAGGAGTTTTCTTTTTCAAACGGGAGATGCCACCCAAGAGAGGGAAGACTTTGGGAATAGGGAAGTAGTTGGACCATGGTGATTCTGGCTCATGAAGTGGTAGTTAAAGTACCTAGGTGAGAACTGAGATGGCTGAGCACCAAAGCTATAATCCCTTGATGTCAGGGCATGAAAACTGGCCAGGCAGGGCATGAAAACTCAAGACTGACTGAAACACCAGTGACAATTATAAGTTTGCCTTTCCCCTAGGAAATGCCATGGCAGATTTCTGCTCTGGCTCTAGTGCTGGCTATTGGAACAGTGGGACTTGCTTCTACACTGTTTAGGGCTAAACTTTAGGGCTGATGCTTTCACAGTTCAGTAGCACTTCACCTTTCCTCAGCCCATGTCTTCACTGGTGAGCTCCTGAGAACCCAGTACATCCATTAAAATGATCTCCTGGCTAATGAGCAACAAAGTAGTATCCAGCAGAACAAGTACAATACAACCTTAACACACACTGTTAACACCAGTGGTGTGATCAAGACTTGAAAGAGCTATAATGGCCTGCTCAACTGGAAGAATCCATGGAGATAACCCCAAATAATGCTGGAGTGGTAAAGCACTTTCCATTCCTTGCCCTGATTATTTGGTTCAATGGAATAGGATGTCATCTTGGCCCCTGTGGTCACTCTCCACGTCTGCGTTTGTTCTCAGTTTGTCTCATTCAATCCAGCTCTCCAGATTTGTAAGCCAGTAGCATCAATCCCCACTTTCAGGGCTTTGAAGGGAACAGCATTCCCTTTTCCCTGTCTCCAATATTTCCACAAATACTAGGGAACTCCTGGATATACAATTAGGAAGGAATGGGAGCCTTGGACAAAATGTAAAGAGGACTTTTCTTACAGGTAGAAGGCAGATCAAGGACGTTAGTCATATACTTGGTTAACTATCTGAGAGGGTCCTGAGGACAGAGTACTTCAAAGTGCTAAGAGAGAAAAAACCCAGACAAACCAAGATGAATTGGTCACCCTATTGCACATAAAACTGTACAGGGAATCATTTTACCTTCTATTTATGCAATAAAACTTTAATTTAAAATTGGTTCAAATAGAGATTGAAAAATGCATACTTGATGAATTATTATAATAGGCATATAGGTAGAACACAATTTAAGAGGAATAAAATAAAGTATTCCACAAGTACTTCTATAATAAGACAGATCTATCAATTTGATGTTTTCCTAAAGTACTTTAAAGTAAGAGCAAAGGCCGGCAATAGACAGTGCTATTGAAATAATTGTAACAATTAGAACTAGGATTTATATAGTTCTATGTAACAGGGAAACATTTTTTAAATCCATTTTATTATTTGATCTTTACACCGCTTTAGGGAATGATACTTTCATTTACATGTTGTTGATGCAGAAAGTGAGGCTTAGGGCCTCCCCAGTGGCGCAGCGGCTAGGCACTGCGCTGTGGAGCTGTCGGCAGCAGTGATGCAAGTTCGATGCCCAGCTGGGGAGATTCCCACATGGCGCTGCAGACCTCTCCTGCCTCGCCCGCTGCTCCCCATAGCAGTGTGTTTCTGTCCATATGCCTGTTCTGCTCCCCATTCTGTCTCTGGTGAACCCTCTTGCCACCCTACACCTCTGGTCTGTATCCCAGCTTGTATGTATAAATAAATAAATCTTTAAAATAAAAAAAGAAAGTGAGGCTTAGAGAAATTCAATGATTGGCAAAAGGCAACAAAACTCATGTGACTAGTAGGATCTCAAATGCATTTGACTCTAAAGCCTGGTTTTTTTTTTTAAAGATTTATTTATTTATGCATACAAGAACTGGGGTGGTAAGAGGATTCACCAGAGACAGTGGGGAGCAGAACAGGTGGATCTACTGAAATATTCTGCTGAAAGGAGCAGTGCGCGAGACAGGAGAGGTCTGCTGTGCCATGTGGAAAGCTCCCTGGCTGGGGATGGAACCCGTGCTGCAGTGGCTGCAGATAGCTTCATAGTGCTGAGACATAACCCACTGCGCCACCAGGAAGGCCTTCCAAAACCTGTTTTTTTAAAAAACCTTTAAGCAATGTAACAAGCAAAGGGAGTAGCATGCGTAAAGACCCTGAAGTTAGACAGAGCTTGATTAGTCAAGAAACAAACAGTTTAGTAGAGCATTAATGAGTGATAAAGCTACAAAGTATTATGGAATTTATGAGTGTCTTGTTAAAAAGAATTTGGCTACCATAGTTAGGGAATGGCATGATATTAAAACAGGCCAGGAAAAAAATGATCAAACTTCGTTTAGAAAAGTGTCCATTGTTGCTTGGTAAGGATTTATCTAGAATGTCAGTTAGGAAGTGTTTGAGGTTGTTCTAGAAGGTAAAGATGGCTTGGACTAAGGTGGAGTAATGAAAGTGGAGAGAAGCAGATGGATTTGAAGGCAGAATCAATGGACTTGATTGGATGTAAGGACTGAAGTGGAAGAAGGTATCAAGGATGTCCTTTTCCAGACAAGTTTCTCGGAGGACCAGCAGGACAGCTGTCAGAATTCTGAACTTTCAAAGGCAATACAATACTACTGGGTAACTAAGTGGCTTATAAATACAACTCACTGTATGTAGTGCTGAAGTATACAGTGCTTGTGACTGGAAAACAAAAATCAAAGTTGCCCTTTTCACTAATGCAGGCCTCTCTAAACATATTTTCCGGGTAGTCAGATTAAAATTAACTCTTAGAACAAGCTGAAATCTTGAACTAACTCTAGTACTATTTACTGGGAAAACATTTCTGTAATTATCAGAACTTAAAAACTCTTTCATATGCCAAACAATAAAGTATTAAGCTTGGAGCAAAGAACTAAAAAAAAAAAAAAAAACGGAAAATTGAAAAGGGGTCTGTCATTTCCCACCAGAACATTATCTGCTTTGATCTGTGGAAGTGAATTAATAAGTGAACATGTTTCTGTTTATGAGTTTTAGTTTGAGTTTTAGTTATGAAAGTTGTTCATCTCCACTCACTCTAGTTGAGTAGTGTCCCCAGAGATTCATGCCCACACAGAACTCCAGAATATACCCCTCTTTGAACATATGGTCTTTGCAGATATAACTAGCTAGGAATCTTGAGATAGGATCATTCTGGACTTTGAATGGGCCCTAAATCTATTGACTGTGTCCCAATAAGAATGAAGGATATAGAGACAATGGTGAAAACCATGAAAAAAAAAAAAAGAGACAGAGCTTAATTATGCAGCCACAAACCATAACTAAGCCTCTGACCACCAGAACCTGGAAGAGGCAAAAAATGTTTTCTCTCTAGAGCCTTCAAAGGGAGTCTTAGCTCTACTGACACCTTGATTTTAGATATCTAGCCTCCAGAACTATGAAAAAGTAAAATTCTACTGTTCTAACTCACTAAATTTGTGGTAATTTGTTGTGGGGGCCTTAGGAAGCCAATACATCCACTAAATCAATATTGAATAAATGGTTTGTTATTGTCTGTGTTTTGGTCCGACCTCATTTCCTGGTTTCTGGAAGAGTAATAGAGAGTATATGATATACTTTTTAATAGGAAATACTGTCAGAGAGGAGAATAGAGTAGACAATGAGTTCAAACTTAGACAAGTTGAGTTTCAGCTGTCTGTGCCACATCTAAATGGGAATGTTCAACTATCAATTAGATATTTCATTCTGGATTTCAGATTCTTGGTTTGGAGTGGGTATATATGCTGAGAGTTGTCTGTGCATAAATGTAACATGACCCATAGGAGTGGTTGAGATTGCCTAGGAAATGAATCTTGTGAAAGAGAAAAGAAAAACACTTTAAACTGCTGCTTGAGGAGTTCCATCATTCAAATATGGAGTAGAGGAGGAAAAGATGCTAAAGGAGAGGTGATGAGAGAGAAAAGAGAAAAGCCAGGAGAAGAGAGTGATATATCAGCCAGAGGAGAAGACTGATGGCCTGTACTGAATGCTGAGATGCCAAATAAGATACAGTCTGAATATGGCCATGGGTGTTGGCAACATGAACGTCATTTATAATCCCAGTTATGAGTGGCTTAGGCAGAATGGGATTCCAATCGGAACAGCTTGAAAAGTATATACATACTTGAAATATCTAGCATATTTTATAAAAGGATCAAAGTAAAAAGGAAATGAGGAGGTTGAGATAGATTTAGGAATGTTCAAATGCTGTTGAAAGGAAAAGTTGAGAGGGAGAACGGTTTGAAAGGAATGAGTTTGATGATACAGTGGGGAGAAAGGAGATAAGCTATAGATAGTGCACAGTTCGACAGTTGGTGATTGGAGATGGGATTCACATGAATCAAGAAGGAAGTTGGCCTTAGACAGCAGGAAAGACCTTTCCTCCATTATGACAACAGGAAGGTGAAGGCAGGCGAGATCAGCTGTGAATGATCAGGGATAGATTTTGCAGTGGGAGGCTAAGGTGCGAGTGTTCATTGAATGTAGGTCTTTTCCCAGAAAGTTAAGTCTTAATTTTTTCTAGTCCATACCCTACACTACTTTACACTGAGATTTTCTTCAATACCTACAGTTAAACCAAATAAGTGATATTTTTAGGATTATGATTTCTCTAAAACTTTAGAACACATAAATCTATATTTGGCTGAAGTGTCAGAACTTTGTACTATCCTTATAAAGTAGTACAATTATTTTTGGCTATTCATATGTCCAGAAAATGACACGAATAGCCAGAGAAATATCAGCCTGTTTTTCCAGAGAGAGACAAACGGAAACACTTCCAAAAGGGGGAAAAATGATAGTTAAGAAAAAAAAAAAATGCTGAAGGGGACTTCCTAATTGATTCAACCAAACTATAAAAAATGTAAACAGCTGTTTTGTGATAACCCTCAAAGTAACCTAAGTAAACATTAGAACGTGGGCTGCTCATACAATGACACACAATATAGAGCAAGTAGGTAAGTAGGTATGTAGAGAAATGTGATTCAGTAGGTGGGTAGGTAGTGAATATACTTAACATCTATTGCACTGCTCTTTTTTTTTAATATATATTTTTATTGTTATTTATGTCTTTTACATTTTGTATTCCCCTTGGGTAGCCTACCACCAATTCACCCGTGATCCATTCCACTGCTCTTTTTACCTGGCATTTAATAAGGTGGATATAGCAGCTAGCTATTGATTTAACCTTTGAGTTTTCTGGCTTCTGGCATGTAAAAATTCCAATATCATGCCCAAGCAACACTGAAGAGTAAACCAGATACTACTTTGAAAATGTGTGTGGTCTTGTTCATATCTTTTTTTTTTAATGAGTTGTTTTTCTTCTGAAGATAATCCCTTTAGTCCCTTGTCAAGTTCTTTAGGCATGTTCACTCTCCAGAATGGCAAGAAGTAAAGCGCATCCCCGCCCATTTTTGACATAGCAACTATTGCCTAATAATGATTTGGTAGAAACAGCAACATACTTGCAAATCAAGACTGAATTATTAATGAATGTTAAGTCACTATATAATCTTGTATATGTGTTTTGTTGCTGTAAGTGTTAGTCTGCTTCATTTGACCTGGTTACGTTGAAGGTAGGGGAATGGGCATTACATCAGTGAAGTTCAGTAAACTTTGCCACACTCCACCCCTTGCTTTATAAATCACAGCAGGTAGCATAATTTGTTTAAGCAAAGTACTCAGGGCAATTATATGACTATAAATTTAATAGTAATAAGGCTTTTTCTTTTAAAACCCAAGTGCTGTTCATTTTCAAATATTCTAGATTTTATCAGTCTTTTGATGCTAACAAAATCACTTTTAATTTGCTTTCTGAAAAGTGATATTCCACTTACAAAAACCTTATTTCAACTCCTGGAATTTGAGTTGAGGACTTGTAATTCAAAATTTTTACATTGTCATTTAGAGAATATTGGGTTTCATTATTGAAATAGGAGAGATTTTAAATGATAATACAAAAAACATTATAAATTTAAAATTTCAGAATCTGCAAATTAGATCCTTATAGGCTCCTAAAAATGTTATGGGAATAAATAAAGAGAAAAAAATGGAAATAAAAACTTGGAAAACAAGAGTGTAGAGTTATATACAATACATTTCAAGACCTCTGCAAATCACCTATGTCTCTTAAGTTGGTTTCCTTACCACAAACTGAAACTGTCACACTAGATCTTCTTCCAATGTCCTTTCTAGTTCTAACACTCCAAGACAACCACATTTCATGGATTAGAGAATAATAACTCTACATAAAGAATTATTTCTTACAGACTAAACCATAATATTACTGTATTACAAAATATACAGAAACATAGTATAATGAAAAGAAAATATTGAGACTCAGACTAGGGCTCAAATCTAAACTTCACCATTATTCGCTTTGAGCTCTTCATGTGATGCTCTCTGCCAGTTTAGAAATAGGCATGATCAATCCTTGAGGAGGCCATGATTGCAAATAAGTATACAGAGCTAAGTTAGCTTAGTGCCAGGTACAGTACACACTCAGAGAGGATAGTCATTATTTTTGTTTTTGTCAGAGGATTGATACAAGGATGATATCATACAGCACACTTTAGGGGCTCAAATAAGTAAACATCTATTCTTGACTCCTTTTTTAAAGTATCAAATATATATGCAGCAAAATCTAGGATACATAAGGTCAATCACACAGTATGAGACAAGAATGATTAAAATGGTCAGAACAACTCCCAAGTCATGAGAATGAGGAAAGAAATTTCTCAGCGAGGCTAATAATGACAAATTGGGTGGGGGTGGTGGTAACAATTTTGGCTCAAAATAATAATCCATTATGTTTAGCATTAAAAAAATATACCAGTATAGAAAATTAGGTAAAATAAATCAAAAGGGAATAAAAATATCTCTAACAACCAGGAAATCAATTCACTCATTAGCAAAAATCAGAAGGTGGGAATACCTACTGAGGAAAATCAAAGAAATGAGAACTCCTCCTGCATCCAAGCACAAGCAAGATGCTATGCAGAGTTCTTATTGACACAGACCTGCCCTAAATTCCCCTCACCCCCTCTGGCTACCTTTCTTCACTATATTTTGACACAGAGGCGCACTGGACTTGTAATGTGCATGTCTCTCTGCTGTGCAGTAGAAACGTGATTGTGAAAAGTCTCCTAGCCCTTTTGAGTATATTTTCTTTCATTTGTGAAATGCATTGTAATGAAAGAATTGTGCCATGTAAACAGTTCTAAGTAATCCATCTCAAAGGATATGTCTCTATTTCCAAACTGTAATTTACAGTTGAGCCTTCCAAGGGCCAATTTGTTTGAAATGGATTTCTCTTAGTGTCACCCCAGCTATTTCTGAGAATTCTTCAGGGATCCTGTGATCTCTGGCAGAATTCCTGTAGTTTCTTTTGACCTGCTCTCTTTCTCTTTTTTTTTTCCATTCCACTATTGCTGCTGCTTATACTTATGAGGTACTCATCTAGGAAAACTGTCCTGTTCTGACATTCCTTCTCCCAGGGTTGGACAAGGGACCAACTCTGACGTTCCTCCAGCCATACCCCATTCCATGGGACAGGGAATCCACTGAACTTCCTTGCTCTGTTCCAGACCATGCCCTGGTTTCCCAAGACTCTATGCCTAGAGGAATTTTACCCTTCTCTCCTGGGCCCTTCATCTGAAAGCTAGAACATGTGAACATGGATATCCTATAGGCTCAGGGGACAGCTAAGGGGAGCTGTTTGTTGTGGAAGTGTGTAGGCTCCTCTTCATAGGATACAGTCAGTGTGGGAAGAGAAGAGGGTGGATGGTAGGGGATGGACAGAGAAGGGGGAAGAAAATTCCAAACTTGAGCTGTCTTTCTAGGTCATTGTGAAGACAGATTTAGCAAGGCAGAAGGATCTGATGTATTTTAGACAATTGGGTACCTTGACTCATGATATTTAAATATCTGAGCATGGGTGTACAAGTCTTAGTACTCCTGCCAAGGTCTATGGACATTGGGGTAACTGTCTGAATGAGGCAACCACCACTGATACCACCTCTTTCATTCTAGGGAGGATTCTGTCCTTGCTGATTTCCCTTAGCACAGTGATACCATTCATGACTTTGGTGAGACTAAAATATATTCATGGAAATAATCTAACGAAGAGTAACCAATAGTTTTTATCAGCGATAGTTACTTTTAAGACCCCCACGCCTAGCTGGACTATAGAATTCCTGACCAGTTTCTGACTTGTCCCACAACTTCTGTTTTTGTGGGGACCAGTTAAACCACAACAATGAGAATCTCTGAGCAGTTAAAGATTTTAAAAGTTACATTCTAGAAGTTTATTTCTGCAGTCAGCATATAGGACAGAGGAAGACACAGATTTCAAGGCCACACAGGCAGGGCAACCATTTCCAAATAATCACTAACTCCCTTTCTACATTCAGGAGAGAACACTGTAGGAAAACAAACTCTTTCCTAAAAAGACAGCTTTTAAAAGCTAATATTGAGTAGATATAGATTGAGATAGAGAATATCCTGGAAAATAGCAATAAAGACCTTAACAGAAGAAATAAAGTTGAGCTGATACACATATGAAGTGTATAACAGTTCTGCAAATGCAGTGGGCCTTTCATTAGGCTTTTTCAGGAAAAGATTAACTTGGGCATATAAGAGTATCAGTAAAACCTGGCAGTTGAAGAATGTGTAGAATAATTTAGAAATTTAGATCTAAAAAACACATGTGGGAGTATGATTTGCTTAAAAGAATCAATCCATTAGTGGATGAGGGGAACTCAGTCCTATAGAAGACTTCTTATAGTTGAGCTCACATAAAGATAACTCTGTAATAACCCACATACCTAATTACTCTTTAGTTTTAAATTTGTCATTTCATAAAGTTCTAGTCTAAAACCTTTTCAGGTATTACTACATTTGATAGCATCTGGATTGACAGTAATTACTGAAGTTCTAGGGCCCACCCAGAGTGGGCAGATCAGATAAGCATGCTACCTCACATAGAGCAGGCTTACGGGGCCTGCAGGGGCATGCTTAGGGTATCAATCATAAATATCAAAAATGAGTCCTCTCAAGCCCTTATTAAAAGGCAATTTGCTCTTCTTATTTCTGATTCAATAATTAACATTTATTGCACTTCAAGTATCTACAAGACCATGAGTATGTGTCTGGCCAGCCAGAGTAAGATCAGCTTTGCACGAAAAAATTAAACAGCAATTGTGTTGTGGGGGAGCAATGAATACCTTTAAGGACCTTAACTAAGGCCTGTGCTTCAAGGTCTGTATGAGACTGGAAAAACAGTACAGGTGCCCATTAGAGACAGTTTCAATGTTCTGGTTTTAAATATATAATCTCTAGGTTCCCTGTAAAGGAGCAAATGCTGCTTTCCTGTTACTTATCATTTGACTTACCTTTTGAAAGCATCCATATGCATTCCCTGCTAGTTCATTGATTTTGAAGACATTTTCTAAAATTTAATGACTCATAGGGCCATCTGTGTGACTTAAAAGGAATGGCAACCTATGCAGGTGGTTGCTGTGTGTTACATATTATGCCTTCTATGTATATTTTTTCTAATTAGTCACACATCCTGAAGCAGTTAAGAAAGTCTGTGGGAAGAAATATGAATTACACTAGGACTTCTCTTAGCCTGACCTGTGTTGAACTTGACTGAGTAAAATACTCTCTGGAGAGAAAATTGTTCACTGTATAATGTAGGCATACTTACTTCTTTCAAGGCAACAGGATACATTTAGCAGCAAGGAAAGTAGAGTTTATCAAATATATCCTGAGTAAGACCCTTTGGTAGTTTGTTGTTTTCAGGCTCAATTTCTTATCTTCTTATCTTTCAGGGTCTTCTTAGAAAAGAGACTAGTTTAAAAGTTAAAATTAATCAAGAACCTAAATTCTATTCTTGAGGCATTCCTAGTAACGGGATGGAAAGGAATTTAATTTAGGTTTTAGTAAGCAGTTGAAGATGATTTTTAGATAAACTGTAAGACCATCAACGTCTATTTAATTTGCCCTGATAAAATTTAATGACTTTCAAACAAGCAACTTCTTCCTAATTAAATTCAATATTAAAAATTTAACACAGCAAAATAACAAAGGAAAGTAATCTTCACATAATGAAAGCCAGAGACCTTACATGTTGTACTTAAGGAGTGGCCTGGAAAGGGCATTAACAACTAAACAAAGGAAATTCAGTGTGGTAATGGTAGGAAGAAAGGTAGCCAAAGAAAAGAATACTGTGTAAATGAGCATCTGGTCAGTGTCTGAGGCTCCAAAGGGGAATAAACCCTAGTTTTAATCTTCATTCTTTATTCAAAGAAACTCTCAGTTATCTACAATTACCCCATTGTACACTCATGAGAAAACTGAGGCCTCACAGAGTAAAGTGACTTGTTTAATGATACAAAACAAGACAGTGTTATAATTGGGACATATGTCAATCTTTTCCTTCATTGTTCAGTAATTTATAGTACTAGGCACTATCTTCCTTTTAGGATGTGGAAGGAGGAAGTTTCTAATAGTATAAATATTTAAGGTCATTATGTAGTCTTCCAATAAATATGACTTATTAACATGCATAATACTCATTTAAAACTGACTCATTCTACCAATAATTTCAGAATTGGTATTATATGGTGGATACTGTCTATGTACTCCAAAGCAAAATATTGTAGAAAGTATTCTTAGGGAAGAATATTTAATATTTAAGTAGAAAAAGTCATATATAATTACAGTCCAGCTCTAACAATCAATAAATTATCTAAGTATTTAAAAATGTGTTGGGGAACCAAAGAAAATATGTAAATGACTAGTAAACATATGAAAAGATGTTCATCATTTGTTTTTTTTTTTTTTATTTTATACATACAAGCTGGGGTACAGGCCAGAGGTGTGGGGTGGCGAGAGGGTTCACCAGAGACAGAGTGGGGAGCAGAACAGGCAGATCAGAAATACACTGCTGAGGGGAGCAGCGGGCGAGGCAGGAGAGGTCTGCCGCGCCATGTGGGATTCTCCCTGGCCGGGCGTCGAACTCGCGTAGCCGCTGCCGACAGCTCCACAGCGCAGCGCTTAACCGCTGCGCCACCAGGGAGGCCCGATGTTCATCATTTGTAATGAGGAATTTAAAAATTAAAACAATAATGGATTCTAATACATATCATTTAGAATCCCTAAAATCACCAAAATTTAACAATAGTAATTGTTGGTGCGGATGAGAAAAAGTAGCACTCATTGATTGCTTGTAGAAATGCAAAATGGTTCAGCCATTTTAAACAGCATTTTTTTTTTACAAAGTTAAATATCATTTTACCATATGAGCCAGCAATTATGCTCTAGGTATTTACCCAAGTCATTTAAAACATATGTCCACAAATGAAAATCTGCAAGTAAATATTTGGTGCAGCTTTATTTATAATTCCCCAAAACAAGTAACCAAGATATACCTCAGTAGGTGACTGTATAAACAAATAGTGATATGTCCATATAATGGAACACTATTCAGTAGTAAAAAGGAGTCAAGAAACAAAAAGATATGGATGAATCACAAATGCATATATCTGTGTTGAAGAGTCAGTATGAAAGCCTAATACTGTACTATTTCAATTTCATAACATTCTGAAAAAGGCTAAATGGTTGCCTGGTGGTTCAAGGGAAAAGGACATTGAAAAATAAAGCACAAGGAATATTTTAGGATGATGAAACTCTTCTAAATGATACTATCGTAGTCATTATACATTTGTCAAAATTTACAGTACAGAGTGAACCTTAATATATGCAAGTTAAAGAAAAACCATTTAGAGTGACAGTGAATTCCAGGATACACTGTACAATGTGACAAAAGAGTAGTACAAATGTGTAACAACACAATAAAAATGTATTTAAACAACTTCACTAAAACTGGTTATGGAAAAGTTATTGAATTCAGTAACTGGAAGTGAATGGGGTCTGTAAGAATTAAAACAAAAGAAATTGTGCTATACTATATATAGTATAGTATATATAATAAGTACTATACTACTAGTATAGTATATATAATAAGTACTATACTATACTTGATCAAGTCTCTCCTAAAGGGTACTAATTAACAATTTAATACCATTACACATGTATGCTGGAATTGAAGAAAATGGATGGTGGGTAGTCAAACCAACATTTCTTATTTTTGGAATGAGAGGTTACAGATAAAACAAGGGGAAGAAGTTAGAATAATCTGTGTGGTAATGGCTTAGAGTTAGAGAAATGTTTTTGAATAATACAACTAAAGATGGTTATATACACAAACATTTACAGATATGTACAGGTACATGGTATATACTAGTATTCACACAGATATCTCCCTGATCTGTCAGTTGAGAAGGCCCAGAAGCAAGGACTCTCCAGTAATATGAACTTTAAGCACCCAGACTTGGCTTCTCATACCATTCTCCAATAAAATGAGAGCTTCTTAGAAAAATATCTGACTCCAGAACTGGGGCAAGAGATATATAAGACTAGAGCATCTTGCAATTCTAGAAAGTAAGTAAGTGCTCAGAAAAACAAAATAAAAAATAAGTCACAGTGATGGAATAAGTGAAAGGACTACAGAATTATTGGTGCTTTGGTGGTAAGTTTGGGATGTTAACACACATCTTAAAGAGATGTGAACCTATGCCCCTAAATCAAATATAGTGGTGTAAACCAATATTACCTCAGTAAAAAATAATATAATTTAAAAAAAATTATTAAAAAAGGAATACTGGAGCCAACTGAAAACTGTATCAATTTGAGCAACAAAATAAATATTGTGGGATTATCCATTAATCCATACTGACATAAATGATTGAATGAATAAATCAATGGGGAAGAAGAGATTATGTCCCTTGCAGAAAAATTCCCAATAATTTATGTGGCTATTCTTTCTTCAAAGAGGTAGAGTCCAACTCCCTATTCTTTAAATGTGGGCTGTGCAAATGGACTTCCTTCCAAAAAGTATATAACAAGAAGTGTGGTGGAGCAGAAAACCTTCCTAATGGAGACACCTAACAGATACCATCTCAGAAGAGTGAACAAGATTAACATCACAATGACATCAAAACACTAATAACATACACTCGATATGATGTGATGAAAATGGCATTTTACCTTATTAGTTCTTCTACTCAAAAACATATCACCATAGTCTAATGATGAGAAAAATGTCAGTCAGGCATTCTACAAAATATCTGTCCAGTACTCTTCAAAACTATACATTTTATCAAAAACAAGGTAAGTCTGAGAAAATTCTTACAGTCCAGAGGAGCCTAAGTGAAATGTGATATCTAGAATGGGATCCTGAAACAGAAAAAAGATGACAATAAGTAAAAACTGAAAGAAAATAATAAAGTATAGAATTTAGTAAGTAATAATGTGCCAATATGGGCTCATTACTCATAACAAATGAACTACACTAATGTGAGATATTACTAATAGGGAAAATGAGGTGTGGGGTATATGGAAACTGTACTGCCTTTGTAATTTTTCTTTGTAACCTTTGTCTTAAAGCAAAGGTTAAAAATGTGTTGGGCAGAATATTGCATAGGGATGGTAGTGAATTTCATACATGTGATAATGAGATCAGGTTTACACAATGTCAGGACTCCCAGGACTGATCATCTTGAGCTTGACAGAAGCTCTTCAGTAATTTTTCCGAGGTGGAGGGGTAGGAATTGTTTCAATAGGGATGCACTACTTTTTTAAAAAAATGGAATGAATTAGGAAATTCTGTTTACTTTTATTTTGGAAGATATATTATAAAAAGTAATATATTTTTAACACACTTTAAATTTTTCAAGTTTCCACTTCACATGGATAATTCATTTGCAACTTGTGAGCAGAAGCATGAGAAAGCTTAATGTTCTCTAAGAGCATTTAAAGCAGAAAAGTTTTGATACTCTCTACAATACTAAATACTGAAAATAGGGTCTCTGAAAACTCCTTCTAAATGCATACACTTTCAATGCATTCAATTGTTCAGAGTCTGACCAACTAGTTTGTAAATTCTTCATTCACTTTGCTTTTTCGCTCATGCTTCTGCAAATCTTGCACTAGATAGTAAAGAATTATTTTTACGGGGTGGAAAGAAAAAGTGCAGGATATCAAAGCTGTTGTCCAAAATGTGCCGTTTGCATTATCTATAGATTTGAACTTTAAGCTATTTTGTCTCTTACAAATGCAGTATCACTTAACCATATTAAACATTTCCAGATGTCCAGAATTGAGAAGAATAAAGACTTGGGGCAGAGCACAGACCAGGCAAGTAGACTACGTGGCCCGTGGTGCCTTTTCTTGTATTTCATTCTGAACAAGTCACAGGCTTGCTTGTGGCCTTGGATTTGTAGGCATCCCCAGAGATCCACTTTAACTATGTGGGTGACTTCCAGTGTCACCTAGCTATGAGTTTGCCAGTATACAATAAGATACTTTTATCATCTTAGAGGAGGATGAATCATCAGTACCATTTCCTTCCACACCTGTATCCTGCTTGGAGGCCTTGGCCCCAAACATTCTCTTCATAAGCTCACACAGAAATGTGAGAATCAGTGGCAAAGCCTTGGGCCATTTAATAAATGTACAGTGTGTTTGAGAGCAAGAGAAACAAAAAGGTTTTTTCACAAAACTTGGGCCAACTTGTAACTGCAATTCTGGTCAAATTCCAGCAAACCTAAACTAGATGGCACCATACTAATTATCCTGTAGTTTCAATATTCTCAATAACACGATAGATTTCTTGCTGAGTGCACAACAAAACTATCTTTTACTTTCTGTTCCTTTCTCAGTTCTTAGACAATGTACCAGTCTTTCAAATACACTATTCTTCAAAAGCTTCTGCTAACCTGCTCACATATAAGTTTCTCAACATCTTACTAGACCACCAATCATACACCACTGCTACTACAGTGTGTGTGTGTGTGTGTGTGTGTGTGTGTGTGTGTGTGTGTTGTGTGTTGTAAGGAAGCAATTTATTTCATAGGTCAACAGAAAAGGCTTATTTTTGTTGAGAGAATTTCAATCCTCTGGTTAAAGATGGAGTCACTTGCTAGTGTAAGGGGCCCATTTCTATCTAAAATGATACACCTAACTTCCAAACTAAGTCAGATGGAAGGATTTATTCCAGCCAGATAGCTCTTGGAAACCACATGGAGTAATAGCCACACTTTCCCTCTGTAGAGATCATGGACTGAAAAGGCAACAAGTAGCTTCTCTTGTGACGTCATTCCCATAATGGCATGGAGTCTGGGTGTGTCATAGGGTGAGGGGTAAGGAAGGTGGAATGAATGGGAAATGTGTATAGTTATGTCTCTGCTTGATAATTCTTTCTTTACTTGGTTCAACATTTTGGTGTCATTTGAAAGAGGCAGCACATTTAGAAAAAGTACAAAAATTGTTTTCTATGTTAGTTTGCTACGACTGCCTTAAAAAAACTGAGTAGCTTAGAACAACAGAAATTGACTTACTGTCTTACAGTTCTGGAGTTCAGAAGTCTGAAATCAAGGTGTCATAGGGCCATACTCTCAACTGAAAAGGCTAAGGAAGTATCTGTCTATTCAAGCTTTCGGTAGTTCCTTGAGTTACGGTAACATAACTCCAGTCTTCACATGGTGTCCTCCTGTATGCCTGTTTCTATGTGCAAATTTTCCCTTTTCATAAGGGCACTAGTCTTATTGGATTAGGGCCCATCATACCTCAGTAAGACCTCACCTTAACTAATTACATCTGATTACAACCTTATTTCCAAACTAGGTATTAAGGGTTAATACACTAACATATGAATTTTCCACAACATGAAACTACATGTAAGAATTTAACAATTATAATCAGAAGAGCTGCTCTTGATGAGTTTCTGTGCTGGAAGCCTCCACTCTTTGGTTTGTGAAATAATTAAACTAGTCTCCTGGTTCAGAGCATGTTGAAATCATACTAATGGCATAGACTTGGATTGCACTAATTATATTTTCAAAATGTAAGACATCTCTTTAGAAGTAATTCATTGTTTATTAAAATGTTCATCTTCTTATTTTAATGTGTCTACCATTTTCTTTAGTATATACCAAAATGCTTCCTGACTAATTCTCTATCTTGATTTCCCCTTTAACCTGGTAAAATCCTTCAAGAGGGGTCAGTGAAAAAATATTAGGTTATTTGCTAATTTTATAATTAGTAAATGTATTTAACATTGAATTATCCTATTTTTCTTTGATGCTTTGATCCTTGTTGAACCTCTGTATTTCTTAAAACTTGAATAAAAATAGTAACTTTAGCTGTTTGGTGTAAGACAGAATATTTCAGAATTAATCCTACATTGAATTAGAAGTTTAAGAGCTATTACCATTATAATAGACTCAAAATCTCTGATTCTATATAAGTCTTTATAGTACCGTTATTTTTATTCTGAAAAAAAAAATGAATATATCCAAGATTTCCCCTAGTGAACATTCTAATTGTTAATTAACAATAAAAGGTAGCACATAATCAAGGAAAAGTAATGGCTGGGCAAAATGGCTCAAATGTTTATTTTTCAAGGAATAGAAACTGAATATTTTTTAAACCTCACAAAAAATGCAGATTTTTTAATTTTATCTGCCTGACAGAAAGATTCAGAGGACATGGGTATTCTCCAGATCATATATAACAGATGCAACGATAAATCTAAGCCTTAGATATATGACACAGTTGAGGGTTTGACAAGGCATTCTGGCAGAAGAGAGACGACCCTAATTAGCAAAGTATCCTTGTTAACCTTTAAAGTATTATCCTTTTGGATCTCATGAGGTTTTTTGCTTTTTTTTTTTTTTTAAATAGATGCACCTTTGATTGGATCATTTCAGTTCTATGACCTGATATATTTCCAAAACTGACTTCAAGGTCTTACTTATTTATCTTGTAAATGAGCCTAATAGAGAAGAATCATAACTGCATTGTGGAAACTCATTTGTTGTTTGCAAACCTCTTCTGTTTCCCTGTCTGCAACAAACTAGTATTTAAGGCTTTTCTTTCAATATAAGAAAACACTGCTACCTAGAAATGGTTACACACTTTCATATTTGTTTTCTCTTCACTATAGGGATAAGAAAGCACATATATTTGGAGGGATTTTTACTCCATGGCATTTGCATCTTCTTTCCCATTATGGAAAAACAGTAGGGAATATAGACAGAAGAAGTATAAAGAGAACAACAATATTATTAGATATCAAATTTGCTGAATGTTGAGCATTTTTTCATGTATCACTTATAATCAAGGAAATGCAAATCAAAACCACTATGAGATACCACCTCACACCTGTGAGGATGGCACACATTAAAAATGCAGGCAATAACAAATGTGGAGAAAAAGGAACTCTTCTACACTGCTGGTGGGAATGTGAACTGGTCCAACCACTATGGAAGGCTGTATGGCGATTCCTCAGACTGCTAAACATGGAGCTTCCATACAACCCAGCAATCCCACTTTTGGGAATTTACCCAAAGGATACAAAAACACTAATCCGAAAGGATACATGCACCCATATGTTCATTGCAGCACTGTTCACAATAGCAAAGGTATGGAAGCAACCCAGATGTCCAAAAATAGATGATTGGATCCAGAAGATGTGGTACATATACACAATGGAATACTATTCAGCATGGAA